>JAGFNQ010010620.1:23669-55024 GCA_024364735.1 Boesenbergia rotunda | reverse complement strand
ACAATGGAGCTATTGCACAAGCAAAGGAACCAAGGTCTCATCAGCGATCCAAACTTGTGCTTCGCCGCTATCATCTGATCAGAGAGATTATAAGTAGGAATGATATACAAATTGAGAAAATTCCCACTGAAAGGAATTTAGCGGATCCTTTAACTAAGGCCTTGCCTCAAAGCAAGTTTGAGGGTCATATTAAAGCCTGTGGTATTGGATACCATAGCGATTGACATTAGGCCAAGTGGGAGTTTGTTAGTGATATGAGAAAAGTGTCCTAAGGCAGTCGCCTTATGATTGTAATCATTTATTTTAATAAATGAATATTCACTATTTGAGTATACATGTTTATGTATTTGATTGAGATCTTAAACTCATTTACTGAATGTCCGCAATACAATTCACAGCATGAGAGAATTTGTGACGAATTCACAACTAGTGATTATCTCTACATGTGCAATTGTGAAGTATTGAAATTGTCCCTAGTCGATGAATTGATAAATATGGACACTATCAATTCTGTTGAGACTAGCATGGGTTATTCACTAATCAGCTGATTCTCACTGGCTGGTGACATTGGGATGTCCAGAGATAAACATGAATGCTAGTTAAGGGAACTAGTTCATTGGAGTGACTGGCTGTAAAACTTCATATGGTAGTCTACATATAGACATGTCAGTGAAGTTCTTAATGCAGCTTAAGTGCGATGTTCCTTTGACTTGCGGTGTTTAAGTCATCTTGGTATAAGCCGAAGTGCCCGAAGATGTTTGAACAACCTACAAAGGATTCACCACTCCTTGCGAGGAGATGTACACCCGAGGCCTATCATCGGATTGTTACTCGAAGCCTCTGGCCAGAGCATGACATATTCAGAGTATGAATCTCTTAGATACATGAGAGTAATTAGAATCCGTAGGACGAGGAAACGTTACTTGGGCTAGGTGTGACGTAGTCAGCCTAGTGGGGACTGACACACATAGACCATGTCCTGAGCCAAGTGGGTATAAGATGGTGAAGGGAATGGGGCATGATTCATTATAGCTGCTGAAGGGTTTCAGAATAGTTTCTGAGGTCAACCGTTGATCTTTCGATTAATTGGGGATCATGATGATGTACTACTAGGTGTCACTCATGATCGTTCTATAATTGGTTAATTATAGACGGCCAACATAAATCGAAAGCCTATTTAGTCACACGCACTACGAGTAATCCGAGGGATTTAAAACGAGTTGAAAATTAGATTTTCCAATCAAGAGAGATTAGGTTTGGTTGAGCCAAACGATAAGTCGAATCTGAATTTTTCAGAGACACATCGGAAGCGTAAAATGGCTAAGTCTTTTGAAGACTTAATAGATGAATTAAATGAGTTTAATTCATTGGGGCGTGGCTTGGATAGGCCGGCCAAAGAGGGTCACCACCCTCTTTGCTTGGCCGACCACAACAAAGGGAGGGAACCAAATTGTTTGGTTCAATTTATAAAATAAATCAAGTGTGGTTTGTTTTATAAAATTATGGATGATAAAGAAATTTATATAAAGAAATTTATATAAAATTTTTCATGGAAATTAAAATGAACCATGGATTGGTTTATTTTATTTTATAAAATCAATCATAGATTGATTTACCATGATAAAGAAATTTATATAAAATTTATTTTTCATGGAAATTAAAATGAACCATGGATTGGTTTATTTTATTTTATAAAATCAATCATGGATTGATTTACCATGATAAAGAAATTTATATAAAGAAATTTATATGAAGAAATTTATATGATAAATTTCTTATGAAAATTTATTCCATAAGAAAAAGAGACTTGGTTGATTTTTATCATGAATTAAAATATGATTTTAACCATGATATAAAATCAAGACTTGGTATGATGGAATAAGTCATAGAAAATTTATATGATAAATTTCTTATGAAAATTTATTCCATAAGAAAATGGAGACTTGGCGGTTGAGAGGCCACTATATAAAGGACCCAAGGCAAGGCTTGGAATTCATTCGAAATAATCCAAGTATTCTTGCTTGGGCTCTCTCCCTCTCCTCCCTTCTTCCTCTTGGCCGGCCACCAGCCTCTCCCCCTTCTTCTTGCCGTGAGCACAAGGAGAATCACCGAGGCGACGAAGTTCTTCCGTTGGGACGATCTTCCTCTCCGGCCATCATCACCTTGGGATTGGGCGCAAGTCATCTTCCTCCTCGCCGGAATTGTGATTCCGGCCAACCTTGGTGGTGAGTTTTTCCGATATGATTACTTCTCTCTTGGTTTTTTGTCGCGTTCTTGGAGAATCTAGTAGTTCTCGAGAACACGAAACTCGTGGCTTTGCGAAGTCATCCCGAAGATACTCGGCGTGGACGCAAATAGAGGCGGAGCTTCCAAGGGACGCTTACGGTTGGATCTCGTCCCTTTCTTCGAGTTACGCGAGGTAACAAGTAAATTAGTTTACATTTCTGCAAAATTTTAAATATATGATCATGTCTACACAACATAAGGTTGCATGCTTAGATGTGTGGTTAAATAATTTGAGAAATTATTTATGCTAAACCTTCCGCTGCACGTAATTAATTTTAAAATTACGAACCCGCATCCATGTCAACATGCACCCGGTCCCAACACTCTCTATGTCTACGGATTAAAAATTTGATCTGAATAGAGACCCGTCCCTATAACGACCGATTCGTCGTCGTGTTAATTAACCCACGTCACAACTTAGCCAAAACCGAGGTTAAGACCTTGTAACTTTCCGGATTAATTAACTGCGGAAAAGACGACGATTTGGATCGCCGATTTTTGTGTTTATCTTCGGGGTCCAGTTAGTTAATTATTAACCATGATATCCATTCAAAATAATAAACTAACTTACATAAAATGACAAGGCAAAGCAAGATAGCACAATTAAAACATGCGATAAGAAAAACGGAGCTCGGGAGAAATTTACCTCGCCGTTTACCTCGCAATCTTCTGTCTATGACCCTCCCCTCCTGCATGTCGTGTGGGCGACGAGCTACCAAGACGCGGAGTCACTAAGACCCTTGAATCAATCCCTTCTCTTCTTCCTTTCTTCGCGCCAACTCCAAACCCTAAGGTTAGGGTTTGGCTCCCACCAGCGTCCCTTAAGGAAGAAGAAGACAAGGTCAAGAAGAAGGGTTCTTCTTCTTCACCTCCAACCGAGCCTACCTCCTCTACTTCTCCCCTCCTCGCGACAACAAATCCACAAGGAAGAAGAACTCCTCAGGCTTCTCTTTTTCCGGTGACAAACACCAAGAGAACCTCTTTGCCGGTGAGCCACCCTTCTTCCTCCTTGCTTCCGCACGTCACCAAAAGGAGAAGGAAGCCTCTCCTTTCTCCTGTGAATGTCCGCAGTAGGGAAGGCCGAAGAAGGGGATGGAAGCAAGCAAGAACCGAGAGTTCTCCACCGCTGGCGACCCTCCAACAAACCTTGCGCCGGTGAGGCACTTGCTCTCTCCTTGTCGCGCGCCACCAAGGGATGAATCTGAATTCTCCCTTCTCCGGTGATCGACTACGACCTTGCGGATGCAAAGAGAGCAAAAAGAAGAAGCAGAAGAATCCTCTTCTTCCTTCTACCGCCGGCGCCCAAGGGTTGAGAGTGTTGGTGCAGGAAGCACCATATCTAACCTTGTTTTGATATTGGCAAAGGATTCAAAGTTAAGTATTATGTGTGATCTAATAATGTTACTCAGGTGTTCAAGAAAGTCCTAGTTGATCTAGGCAATAAGTCCTGGCCGCGGGCTGGGCAACTAAGTCCTGACATAAGGTTGGGCAATAAGTCCTGGTCGTGGACTGGGCACTAAGACCTGGCTGAGGCCTAGGCACCGAAGACCTGGTTCGAGGAATTGGGCACTAAGACCTGGCCGAGGGCTGGGCACCGAAGACCTGCTTGGAAGGTGGGCACGAAGTCCTGATCGAGGACTGGGCACGAAGACCTAGTCAAGTGGATCGGGCAAAAGTCCAACCGGAGGAGCTGGTTGGCAAAAGATAAACTCTCCTGAGAGGAGTAGGTGAGGACGCGTTCCCCGTCGAGGGAACAGTAGGCGTCGGTTCGACCTAGGGTTCCATTTGGGAGACCCGAAGTCAGAACCAAGACAGCTATGACTGTAAATATTGACTAATATTCTTGCTTTGGTTGTTTTGGAACTAACCATGGATGCAGGGACCGAAGGAGTGTGTTTTTGCAGCTCAGAACGCCCCAAAGGAGAGGGGCAGGCAGTTGGGCTAGGCGCCCGGGAGGTCCCAGGCGCCCAAGGTCAAAGCCAAACAAGCAAAGAAGCAAGAACGCTTCGAAATCACACTGGGCTAGGCGCCCGGGAGGTCCCGGGCGCCCAAGGACAAAGCCAAAGAGGTAGTCGAAGTAAAATCAGCCACGAAGCTAGCAGACTAAGTCAAGCTGGGCGCCCAGGAGGTCCCGGGCGCCCCAGTCAGCTCTAGAGGCCGATTCGAAGGGGATAAGTGCTGACCAAGCTGCGGATGAAGTTTCTCCGATCTGAAGGCATGTGTCAAGCGGCCCCAGCGAATTAGGCGCCCCCAGGAGCACTATAAAAGGGGCTCGACCCCGAGGCTTCAAGAACACAACTTTCTAACACCTCTAAGCTTTTCGTTCAAGCGCTCTGCTCCGGCAAACTCCGATCTCGACATTCCAGCGCTGACGACAACGCTCTGCTCCGAAGTACGATCCACATCAGGGCGTCGGTAACGAAAAGTGTAATTCCTTTATTTACTGCAATATTCTTGTATTAAAATCTGTAAACCTTTGCGTGATTATAGAATTGCCCGCAGTAAACGGTCAAGGACCGTGGGCCTTGGAGTAGGAGCCGACCGCGACTCCGAACCAAGTAAAAGACTTGTGTTTTTTTGTGTGATTGTTATATTTTCCGCTGCGTTTTCTCTTCCCTAAATCCAAAAAAAGATTTTAACGATATTCACCCCCCTCTATCGTTTTTCTCGATCCAACAGAGAGGAGAAGAGAGATTAGAGAGGGGAAGAGAGAGAGGTGGGGTTTATATAGGGGATTAGTTATGTTTAATTGGAAAAAATTTCCAATTAAATATGGATTGATTCCAAAAATTTATATAGAATAATTTAATTAATCCAAGATTAATAATTATTCCATCCAAAATTTTATATAGAATAATTCCTTAATTAATCCAAGATTAATTTCTTTAATTATTCCATGATTAATTCTTTAATTAATTCGAGATTAATAACTTAATTAATCCCAAATTAATTCCTTAATTAATCTGGCCTTTTATCATGACTCTTATGGGGCTTTATTAGGTTAAGATAGGGACCATGAGGAGGAGTTGGTTCTTGGCCCTCTAATGGATCTAAACCCGATTCATTAATGGAGATCCATTCCACTAAAGGATCCCATTGTACTTCCTCACAACCCCCATATTTTCATATGGGCTCCACCTATTACGAGTCGTCCATCTCCCCGTGTTTAAGATATCGTATGCCCGATAATTAATTCAATTTACTGATAATTAAATTAATTATCTTCTTGATCCTTGATTAGTATCACTCAACCTTTTCGACATGCCAGACCATGGTCCACTTGCAAGATTTGACATGACGATCCTTTTGAGCTCACCAAGGGGGCATCATCACCCTGACTCACCAGGACACAAATTCCGTCAATAATCATCGGCACATCATACTATTAATATTATCTCCCAATTTACTGGGTCTATCGATCTAACAGAATAGATCTCGCCCATTGGTAAATCAAAGATATAATACTTAATAATATATGCCCGTCATTGTTTCGGGATTAAGAGATCGTACTCCATAATAGCATTCGAGGTCTAATCCAATTTACTAAGTTAATACAAAAATTGGATGACCTCTCTTTTAGTCCTACTCAGTGTACACAAAGTACACTAGTGTAATCCTATGATTAAGATAAACCACACCTGATTACACTACAACCATCCGATGGTTTGTCCAACTTCATCTCGGTTGTGAGCCTCTTTCTTATGCTTTGGTAAGGAACCTGATAACATGATCTTCTGTGTGACACCACGCACTATGTTATCTACAATGCCAAGCATTAGACGTTTAGTGCACATACTAATATAAACATGCACTGTGTGATTTTCTGATTCTCTTTAAAATGTAGATGTATCCTTAACCAAAAGGCAAAGCTTTTAGTATACATCCTAACAACAACAAAAGTGAACTTTGATCTGATACCACTTGTTGGGACCTTTACGTTTAGCTAGAAGGGGTGAATAGCTACTTTTCGATCTTCTTCCTACACGTGTTAGCAAGCGCAAGCGGAAAACTAAAACAATAAACTAAAACAATGCTAACACTACACCTTTACTTGGTTCGGAGATGATACTCTTACTCCACGGCTGTCCGTAAGGTGGACGATCCCGATCCATCGGTAGATGACTCCCCGGAAGACCTCCGGCTAGCTCTTGTCGCTTCTTGTGGGTGGAGAAACCTCACCATAATCGCTTGACAACTTCTAAGCACTTGTAGGCTACTAACAGGCTTACCCAAGCTTGTTTCGCCAGAACTCTCAGCCAAAATCGAGCTCTCTTAAATAGAGCTCTTTGCCGAAATGACCGTTACCAGTCAACTGGTGCTAACACCAGTCGACTGGTCCTCGCGAATTTGAATGTCACAGGCTGACGATTTAACTTTTGGTTGACACCAGTCGACTGATGCAAGGATCAATCGACTGATCTTTCTGTGCTCTACATCAGTCGACTGATCCAAGCATTAGTCACCTGCTAGTTCCCTAAACCTAGGGTTTCCCTTCTCGAGTACAATTCTCTCAACACTTGAACCCTCACGACTCAGCTGACTCTTCATCCAGCAGCCTCGACCTGTTGCCTTCAAGCCTTCTTCGACTTTGACTCTTGTCCCGCGGATGCATGCGAGCCCACGGTCGTCTCTCCATGCCATCCTTCGCGTATGCCTCGAAGTGCGCTTCCCTCGGCTAATCATTCCTTCTTTGACCACGATCCCTCGTATGCATGCAAGCCCATGGCTCATCTCCCCATGCCATCCTTCATCGGACCCGATGACGTCCAACTAAGTCTATGTGTATCCTGCAAACTTGCACACTAAAATACACATATCAAACACAAGGGTGAACCTAACATAAACCCTTTGCCCAAATATCAAAACACATGGTCACTCTGGACCATCGATTGCTCCAACAGCAAGCTTTGAGGGTACTGAGGTCCTCTTTATAGACATGATTTTGATGCATAACAAACATAGGAGTACCCAATCTTCAACAGGTTATAACTTTTGATGTTAGACTCAAATCAGGCTCTATCTACGCTCACACATGTAGAATTTAAAAAACTAGATTATTATAGGGGATCCTATAACCACCAATTTTCAGATCCAAAATTCATCATTTATGTCCTTTTTAGAGCCTTTGAACATATTTTTTTTACTATTTTTAGTAATTTTCATTTTATGGTATTTAGGATATTTTTAGCAATTATGGTATTTATGAGTTAGGGTTTGTCTAAATAAGCATCATGTTTTATTACTTTATTTCTTTTATGAATTTTCCTTTTCTGGTAAGGATCTCTTTCATTTCTTTACAACATAGGAATTGCAGTATATATATTATGATTTCTTTACTTTCTTTAAGTAGAGGGTCTAAAGTTTATATAAATATCTATTTAGCAGCTTGAGGAATTATCCTCCATATTGAATACAATTTCTTTTTTTGGTAAATAGAGGGGTTCTCTATATTGCAGTATTTTTTCTCTTCTTGTCTTCTCCTCAGTTTACCCTTCTTATCAGTTGCAGGATAATTGCTATCCTACCCGGTGTTAATTGGTATTAAAGGCAATAGTGTACGATTGAAGAAGCTGAGCACCATTGTCATAGCATTCATGAGATAATGACGATTGAGGATTTATAGAGGCAAATCACAATTATAACCCAGTGTTTAGTAGAGGTGGTGTGAAATCTAGAGGATCGTGAGATCACGATCTCAGATCATGGATATGAGTCTTCCTTTAAAAACCCTTATCATAGTGGGTTGCACACTAGGAATGCCATAGTTGGGAGGACCCTTATGGAGACCTCGATTTTCAGGTCGAGCTAGATGAATTTTCTGGTACATTACAGGAAGAGGGCTTCGTTGATCGGATCTTTTGTTAAATACAGCAAGTCAAAAACCAGTAATATAAATTTTTCAAGAAAATTTATCGGAATGATTTAGGATTTATCGGACTAGGGAAAACGTTTAAAGTGAATTTATAAACTACAAAGGGTTAAATTTCTTGACATATAAACCTAAGGGTCTAAAATAAAAATATATCTTAAACTTGAAGATTGGTTTCAATTTTTGGCTAAACCTAAGGGGTTAAGAGGGTACATGATCTATGCATGGAGACTTGATGTGGATTACATAATTTTAGAGGGTTTAAACTGTTGATGCAGTCTGACCCTGATTGTTGTTTTGGTGTTGACACCGATTTTAGTTTAGGTTAATGAGATGAGTCTGGATTAAGTCCTGGTCGGGGACTGGGCACGACCCCGGTGAGTGAGGACTAGGCACGACCCAGGTGAGTGAAGCCGGGTGATTGGAAATCCTGGTGAGTGAAACCAGGTCCCGGTGAGTGAAACTGGGTGATTCGAAATCCCGGTGAGTGAAGCCGGGTCCCGGTGAGTGAAGCCGGGTGACCGAAACCCTGGTGAGTGAAGCCAGGTTCTAGCGAGTGAAGCTAGGTTGAATTAAGTCCCGGTGAGTGAAGTTGAGCACGAAGTCCTGGTCCGGGGGACTAAGCACGAGTCAGAGAAGGCTAGGGAGCCGTACTCTTGATTTAGAGTTGAATTGGGAGTCGCTGGATCGGTCTGGTAACCGATCAGGGAGTTGGCACGAACTCCCTATTGTGGATCGGTCTGGTGACCGAACCAAGGACGTCTGATCGGTCTGGTGACCGATCAAGGAGATAACAGAAGCAATTTGTTTGGCTTCTGTTCGGCTCTTGATCGTTCTGGTGAACGATCAGGGAGAGGTCAGTAGGTTTTGCGAGAAACTTGGATCGGACGCTTGACCGATCAAATTATCGCGAGATTTCTCACCTTGATCGATCAGGATGGCTCCTGATCGGTCAGGGAGTGACCTGATCGGTCACTAGACTGATCATGACACAACCTGATCGATCAGGTGACCAATCAGGGGGATTTGGCCTGCGAAAGCTGGGGAACCCAGCAATGTTGTGGATCGGTCCGGTGACCGATCCACGATCTATGATCGGTCCGGTAACCGATCACAAGAAGCCGTGATTCCTGGTTTCTCCCTGTGGACCGATCAGGTTGGAGCCTGATTGTTCAGGGCTTACCCTGATAGGTCTGGTGACTGATCAGGGTCCTCTCTGATCGGTCTGGTGACCGATTAGTAGCTGAAAACTTTAATTCAAATACGCTGTCAGACTTCTGATCGCGTTCTGATTCGCTTTGATTTCGTTTTGATAACTCTGATTTCCTCTGATTCACGTTTAATTTCATTTGCTAAACTTCTGTTAAGTGTATAGGTGATGCAGTGATGATTTCAATAGTGGAGGAGGGTCAACTGAGATCTTTCGGTGCCACATTTTTGGTTGTTTTCCTTTCACAGGATACAACGTTCTCTGGCGACGGCTGGGAAGCTGGCCTGGGGCTCGACTGGAGAGGTCAGGGGTAGCTGGGCTGTTGCAGATGAGCAACATTGCAGGGGAGCGTCTGGCGTGTGTGACCTGGCCCTGGCGACTGGCGAACAGGAAGCAGGTTAAGTGTTGGCTGGGAAGAAGAGAAGCAAAACATTAACTTCTTCTTGCAACAACTCTCATCAGGAAAAAACTCTCTTGCGAAGCTCGGATCTGTGGCTAACTCTTGCATACACTTTGAGCGATCTGATGGATCTGTGATTTGAGCCAGTGGAGAACGTTGCGAGGCGATCAACAAGCAGACAAGGGAGAGCTGAGTGAAGGCTCTTGCCGAGGTTGTGCTGGGTTGTGAGTATTGCTTTGTAGACGTTTCTCCTTGTGCTTTATAAGTTTGTTGTTGTCTCTATGCTTTTCTTTCATATCTGTTGAGACTTGCTGTAGAGAGGTTTTTCCACCGAAAAGGAGGATCTAATATCTGGATTTTTCGGGGCTTGATCTGTCGACGATCAAGGGATCACCCACCTTACGGGTACGCCAAGGAGTCGGGGCAAGTTATCCCTGAACCTTATATATCCTCGTGTTAGGGTTTTGGTGTTCTTTGATTTCTGCATTTCTGTTTCCTAGTTGTTGCTAACCATCAAAGTACAGAAAGTTTTCAAAGAGAGCAAAAATCTGTGTCTGGCTATATTCACCCCCCCTCTCTAGCCATCCAAGCACCAACAAGTGGTATCAGAGCTTGGGGCTCTGCTCAAACGGACTAACACCCGAGAGTCAACAAGAATGACAATGAGAGAAGGATTTAGCACCACCTGACCTCCCTTCTTCGACGGATCTGATTTCCAGTATTGGAGGTCTCGCATGGAGTACTACCTCATGACCGATATTGGAATGTGGTTCTCAGTGAAGGAAGGATTCATCCCTCCAAGAGATGCCGAGGGAAAAGAGTTGGAGTCCTCACGATGGTCGGCTGAGCAAACTCGGAAAGGAGAAGCCAATGTGAAAGTCGTGGTCACCTTGCAATGCGGGATGACCAAGGACCAACTAATCAACGTTGATCCCTTCACAAGCACCAAGGATCTATGGAACAAGCTCATCGAGCTTCATGAAGGCACCTGGGATTCAAGGATAGCCAAGAGGGACTTGTTCCTTAATCAACTACAAAATCTCTCCATGAAGGAGAGTGAAACGGTAAGTGAACTTCATGGTAGATTCAAGGAGATACTCAACGGTCTCCACTCCATTGATGAAAAGGTCAAGAACCGCGACCTTGTAAGGTATGTTCTAAAAGCTTTTCCAAGGAATGCCTTGTGGTCATCCATGGTGGATGCCTACAAGGTTTCCAAGGATTTGTCAATTGTCAAATTGGATGATTTATTTTGTGAAATGGAGCTACACGAAATGGCTAACAAAGGCCCCAAGGAGAAGGGGATTGCACTTGTGGCAGGGGACAAGACCAAGAAGAAGAAGGAAAAGAAGAAGGAGAAGAAGAAGGAGAAGGAGGTTTCTTCATCTTCATCCGAGTTTGAGTCCGAGGAGGATGGTAGTGAATCATCTTCATCCGAAATGGCTAATTTCGTAAGGAGAATGATGAGGAAGAGCCAACGCTACAAAGGCAAAGGTAACTCTAGTGAAGTTAAAGTTGATAAGACTAATGTTACTTGCTTTGAGTGTAGCAAGAAAGGACATTACAAAAGTGAATGTCCAAAGTTAAAGAAGAAGGAGGAGAAATCCAAGAAGAAGAAGAAGGCTTTGAAGGTCACATGGGATGAATCTTCTTCTAGTTCATCCAAAGAAGAAAAGGAGGAGAAGAGCACTCGCCATGTAGCTCTCATGGCTATTGAAGATAAGGAGAGTAGTGATGAATCCATGGACTCCTCAGACGCGGCTTCATCATCTTCGGATGATGAAGAGGTAATTTCTCCCGAATTAGACAAATGTTATAGAACTATTGCATGTTTAACCAAATTATTAAAGAAGTCAAAAAAAAGGTTAAATCATTAAAAGTAGAAGTAGAACAATTGAAATCCTCTAAGGATGAGGATCTTGATGATTTGCATGTAGAAGTGTTAGAAGATGAAAACAAAGCCTTGAAGGGTGAGGTTGAGAAACTCAAGAATATTCTTAAGAAATTCTCAACTAGCTCCAAGACTTTGGATATGATCTTAAATGCACAAAGGGCGGTTTACAACAAGGCCGGTATAGGTTACCGACCTAAAGAACCGACTTTTGTTTCCTTAATATCTAGGACTCATGTTAGATCACCTAAGACTTCTAGGGTTCAAAAGAAAGTGGTCAAGGCATGGGTGCCTAAGTCTTGCATTGTAGGTGTTTTAGGTCCCAAGATTTGGGTACCTAAATCTTCTATTTTTCGTATTGTGTAGGCTTTGATTGAGGGAGAGTATCTATCAACTTGGTTTGATGATAGTAGGTGCTCCAAACATATGACCGGTGATAGATCCTTGTTCACTACCCTACAAAGAAAAAGTAGAGGTAATATTTCTTTTGGTAACAATGGTAGCCTTAAGGTTGTAGGGATAGGAGACATTCAAATATCCGAATGTCATAGAATCAAAAATGTCCTTCTAGTCAAGGGGATGACATTTAATCTCCTAAGTGTCAGTCAATTGTGTGATGCGGGTTACACAATTGATTTTCATTCAAGTCAATGTCTAGTTAGACAAAATGACACACTTGACACGGTACTAGTAGGCACAAGGGTAGATAATATTTATCAAGTTTCTTTTAAAAGTGTTATTAATGCTTCTATTAAGTGTTTCATGTCAAGAGAAGATAAGTCCACCCTTTGGCACCGGAGATTGGCACATGTGAACATGAAGAACATCCTAAAATTGGCCAACAAGGGACTAGTTCGTGGCTTACCAAGCATCAAGTATGAAAAGGACAAGTTTTGTGATGCATGTCAAATGGGTAAGCAAACGAAATCTTCACACAAAGGTAAAAGCGCTGTAAGTACTTCTACCGCTTTAGATTTACTACACATGGATTTATTTGATTGTAGTACAATTATATCTTTGAATGGTAGTAGATATTGTTTTGTGATCATTGATGATTTTACTAGATATACTTGGACCTATTTTCTAAAATATAAGGATCAAACCCTGGATGTTTTTATTTCATTTTGTAGAAGAATTGAAAATGAAAAATCAACAACAATTAAAACAATTAAGAGTGATCATGAAGGAGAATTTCAAAATCAAAGATTTTTAGAATTTTGTCAAGAGAGAGGTTATAGATACGAGTTCTCCACTCCTAGGACACCACAACAAAATGGTGTTGTAGAGAGGAAGAATCGAGTCATTCAAGAGGCTGCACGAAGCATGCTCAATGAGTACTCTTTACCGAGTTACTTATGGGCTGAAGTTGTGAACACAGCTTGCTATGTGCAAAACCGAGTCCTCATACATAGATTTCTAGGGAAGACTTCTCACGAATTTTGGTTTGAAAAACCACCTACAGTTAAACATCTAAGGGTGTTTGGGTGTAAGGTGTTTATTCTAAACACCAAGGACCATCTTGGAAAATTCACAGCGAAAGTTGATGAAGGGATACTGGTCGGGTACTCCCTCGTCAGTAAAGCTTACCGAGTCTATAACAAAAGTCTAGATTAGTTGAAGAGTCTTCTGATGTTGTTTTTGAGGAGATCCCAAAAGCAATTGATCAATCAGAAGATGTAGAAGGAGTTCAATTCGAACTTAGGAAACTAGGTTTGAATGAGAGTCCGAGTGTTGGAGATGGTGCCGATGAGTTTGATGACGGTGAGCGTAGACAACAAGTAGCTCAGCCGGACCCTAAGGCTGAGCCTGTGTCTAGTGACACCATCCAAGAAGCACCTCCAACACCAAGGCAAACTAGGTTAGCCTCTAGTCATCCCCAAGACCAAATTGTTGGAGACATCCATCAAGGGCTTAGAACTAGATCATTCTATAGGAATGAGGCTAATGAAGTTGCTTTAATTTCAAAAATTGAACCTAGGAAAATTGACGAGGCATTGAATGATCCCGATTGAATCATTGCCATGCAAGACGAATTAGGTTAATTCGAGAGAAGCCAAGTTTGGGACTTAGTCCCTAGACCTAAGAAGACCACCATTATTGGAACCAAATGGGTCTTCAAAAATAAATTGAACCATAAGGGAGAAATCGTAAGAAACAAGGCACACTTAGTAGCCAAGGGCTACAGTCAAGTTGAAGGTCTTGATTACGATGAGACCTATGCTCCCGTGGCACGATTAGAATCCATTCGATTAATGCTTGCATTTGCAGCACATAGAGGTTTCAAACTCTATCAAATGGATGTCAAATCGACCTTCCTGAATGGTTTCATAAGAGAAGAGGTCTATGTCGAACAACCTCCGGGGTTTGAAAATTCCGAATTTCCAAACCACGTGTTCAAGCTCAAGAAGGCGCTCTATGGCCTTAAACAAACCCCTCGTGCTTGGTATGAGCAGTTGTCGACATTTCTTATCGAAAAAGGCTTCGTGAGAGGACAAATAGACCCTACACTATTTCTACGAAGAGATGGTGACAACATTTTTGTAGCCCAAGTATATGTCGATGACATAATTTGTGGCTCCAACAATAAGGGATATTTGAATGAATTTATTGGACACATGGAGAGTGAATTTGAGATGAGTCTAGTGGGAGAATTGGCATTCTTCCTTGGACTCGAAATCAAACAAACTCGAGATGGAATCCATGTGCACCAATCAAAATACACTCAAGAAATGCTCCAAAAATTTAACATGAGTGATTCTAAAGAGGTAACCACTCCCATGGAGACAAACACAAGGTTAGACAATGATGAGAGTGGTAAGCCTGTTGACCTAACTCAATATCGGAGCATGATAGGTAGTTTGCTATACCTCATAGCTAGTCGACCTGATATTCTTTTTGCTGTGGGTATGTGCGCTAGGTACCAAGTCTGTGCCAAGAAATCTCATTTGATTGTCGTTAAAAGAATTCTGAGATACCTTAAGGGCACAATTGGAGTAGGTCTTTGGTACCCCCGTACCGAGTCATTTGACTTAATTGGCTACACCGATTCCGACTATGCTGGGTGCAAGTTGGATCGGAAGAGCACAAGTGGAGGTTGCCAATTCTTAGGATCATCCTTAGTGAGTTGGTCAAGTCGGAAGCAACATTGTGTTGCTCTCTCCACGACCGAGGCAGAGTATATCGCCATGGGAGAGAGTGTATCGCAATTGTTGTGGATGAATCACACACTAGAGGACTATGGATTAACCTACAAGGGTGTGCAAGTGTTGTGTGACAACATAAGCACGATAAAGCTTACAAAAAATCCAGTCCATCATTCCAGGACCAAGCACATTGAAGTGCGTCACCACTTCATTAGAGATCATGTTGCTAGAGGAGATATTGTACTCTCACATGTAGAGTCAAAATCGAACCTAGCGGACATTTTCACTAAACCACTCCCCGAGAATGAATTTAGTTTCTTACGAAGAGAGTTGGGAATGTGTCGTGCTTAATAGGATTGAAAAAGAAAACAAAACCCTCATGATCATTTCAAATTGTCGGGAAACAACTATTGGGCAACTTGGGGAACATCTCACACAAACTATAAGGTTTACCAAAATATTTTTGTTTGCTAGAAATGAGGTGAGATGCAGGATCAACCTAATTACTCAAAATGTTAATGCATCCCTTGAGAAATTAGGTTGACGAGACAAAAATCACTAAGTTGACCAAGTATGGGGAAAACCAATGCATAATACATGTGTATTTGGTTCCATGATCATACTTGGACATTCCAATCAAGGAAACTTGATTGGAGACTTATTTTGATACAAACTTATTGCAAAATGGATATATGTTTTGATTGATTATGATTTCATTGGTTGTGTTCTTGTTTTTACAACCGAGAGGTTGTTAGATCCATGAGGACTCTTAGATGTTGGTGCAGGAAGCACCAGATTGAACCTTGTTTTGATATTGGCAAAGGATTCAAAGTTAAGGGTTATTTGTTGTCTAACAATGCTGCTTGAGAGTGCAGGAAACAAAGTCCTAGCGAAGGGCTGCTAGGCACCTGACGATGGGCTGTCAGGAAACCAAGTCCTGGCGAAGGGTTGCTGGGCGAAAACCAAGTCTTGGCGAAGGGCTGCTAGGCGAAAACCAAGTCCTGGCGAAGGGTTGCTGGGCGAAAACTAAGTCTTGGCGAAGGGCTGCTAGGCGAAAACCAAGTCCTGGCGAAGGGCTGCTAGGCGAAAACCAAGTCCTGGCGAAGGGCTGCTAGGCAAAAACCAAGACCTAGCGAAGGGTTGCCGGGCAAAAGTCCAACTGGAGGATCCGGTTGGCACCAGGTAAATTCTCCCGAGAGGAGTAGGTGAGGACGCGTTCCCCTTGAGGGAACATTAGGCGTCGGTTCGACCTAGGGCTCCATTTTGGAGACCAAAGTCAGAACCAAGACAGCCAAGGCTGTATAATTCATTATGTTATTGGTTTATTGTGTTTTGGACTAACCCTGGATGCAGGACCAAAGGAACGTGTGTCTGCAGCTCAGAATGCCTCAAAGGAAAGAGGCGATCGCTGACCAGGGCGCCCGGAGTGTCCCGGGCGCCCCCAAGGTGAACACAAAACACAACACAACCAGAAGAACCTCGACAGTACATTCTGAGGGCGCCCCCGCTGTCCCGGGCGCCCCCATGGCAAACCAACTGAAGAGTTAAACTGCTGCCGCGTCTGCACTGCGCACCCAGGGCGCCCCCGCTGTCCTGGGCGCCCCCAGCGCACAGGGCGCCCCCAGCCTTACCGAGGAGAGCTCAGCGCTGCAGATAAGGTTTGACCGGGTCAACCAGGGCGCCCCCAGCGTCCAGGGCGCCCCAGTCAAGGCCTTATCCCGAGGATTAAGGGATAAGTCGACGACCGCGCCTCTTGTGGATCTGCTGCCACGTGGGGGGCGCCCCCGTCGACCAGGGCACCCCCAGGCACTATAAAAAGGGCCTCGACCCTCCTCTTCAGAACACTCCTTTCATTCAACGCATCCAAACGCTCTGACGACCGCGCTCTGCTCCGGAAACGTCCCGACTCAAGAACGAAGCGCCGTCAACCTCCCACTGCACCGAAACTCGATCTACACCGGGAGTTGGTAAAACAAAGTGTATATTTCTATTTACAGTAATTTTGTAATCTCACTCTGTAACTGTTTTACGCACTATAGAATTGCCCAAAGTAAACGGTCAACGACCGTGGGCCTTGGAGTAGGAGTCGACCCAGGCTCCGAACCAAGTAAAACCTTGGTGTTTGCGTTGTTTGATTTTATTCCGCCGCGCACTTACTCTTTCTTTTAAATCCGAACATTTACCGATATTCCCCCCCCCTCTATCGGTCTTTCTCGATCCAACAAGTGGTATCAGAGCGGGGTTATTCAAAGTTGGTGCAACCACCACTTTGAAAATTCTTTTCGGATTTTTTTCTTTCGCTTTATTTTTCAAATAAATAATATCTGTGAGTGTATTTAAAATATCCTTACGCCTTTTTCAATTTTGAATTTTCATCTTTTCACCATTCATCAGAATTGATAAAACGATCAATTTTTGAAAATTTATCATAATTTTTTTATTATTTTAATATTATTTTGCCTCGAAAATCGTGCAATATTTATTTTGGACTATTTTTCTCTTGCTCCCGCACTACTAATCCAAGACCAAGTCTTGGTACATTTCTATTTTTCTTTTTGTGTGCAAGATTTGTTCTTAATGGCCAATCAAGAATGGAACAGTACCCGTCCACCACTCTTCTCCGGCAAGAACTTCAACTCTTGGAGAAGTCAAATGGAGTCGCTTCTAAAAGCCCACATGGACCTATGGCTAATCATCCAAACGGGATTTTCTTTTCCCGTAGAAGATGGAATGTCGATCGCTTGGGAGAAATTGGACGAACCAACTCTGAGGAAGATCGAGACTGATGCTAAGGCAACAGTAATCTTGCAATGTGGTCTAACCAACGAGCAACTCAAACTAGTAGGTCCATTCAGATGTGCTAGAGAAATCTGGGAAAAACTGATTAACCTTCATCAAGAGATCTCAGATGAAGAAGAAGATCAGGTAAATTATCTTGCCTTTTCGGTCCAAGCACAAACAGCCGAGTCAGAGTCTGAACCAGAATCAAACGACGAACTGACAGAGATGGTAAGTAATTTTAAATGCTTTTCAAAATTAGAATTAAATAATCAAACAGATACTATAATGGTCGAGGAAGGTATAATTTCTATTGCAGGGAAATCTCCTAAACAACTACCAAAGAAGGAGCTTCAACAAGTACCCGAGTCCGACTCAGACACGGAACCAGAAGATGAATCTAGATCCGAGACAGCAACAATTAAGGGGGAGATTCCCAATAAGGAATCAAAAGGTAAAATTACAAATTTAAATTTTAAAAATCATATAATTTGTTACATATGCAGGGAGAGAGGGCATGTTAAATCCGACACGTTTATTCCACTCTGGAAAATTTTTCGGAAAGTTCCTAGAATGTTCTGGGCTCTTGGACGAAATTTAAGGAGTTAAATGTAATAAAACAAATAGTTACAAGGGCTAAAAAGTATATAACCTTAGACCTAGGGGTGATCTTGCAATTAGACGGAAATTAGGTGGACTAAAGTGCAAAAATGCACACTTAAAAAGCCGATTAGGGCTTTGGTCCGCCGCAGTCTTTCTTCTCTGCCCGATCGAAGGCCGACGCCGCCACCATCGCTGCCTCTACTCCTCTCTTCTCCTTCGCCAAATCGCCAGCCTTCCACTAACAACCGGAGCCGACGAACCCTAGCCGGAATCGCTGCTTATGGTCGACCGGTGAGACTCTCTCCTCTTGCTACCGACCCCAACTTGGCGCACGCGAGTCTTCGCTTGGGTTTCTCTTCACCATTTGAAGTTGACGCCGAGGAGCCCTAGCTCGCAGCGGAAGTAGCCGAATTTTTCTCCTCCTCTCCTCGCGTGTTCTAGCGGAGTCGAGCCCTGCGTTCAGGCTGGGATCCGAGGTTGGGTTTCAGTCCTTCTGTGCGCCATCTCACCGTGGGATTGGGAGCTCTCGCTGTGGAGACCTTCTTGGGCTCAGATTCATCAGGTCCTGGCGAATTGGAGTTTACAGGGGTTGCAAGCACTAATCGGTATTAGAGATTGGTTAGTTTCCCTCCCTTGTTGATTGGTCACCAGATTTAGTGCAGGAAAGATTCACCGGCAGCTAGGTGAGGACTTCAAACCCATTTCCTACTGAAATGCTCTTGGATCAGTGACTGTTTTGAGCTATTGTGGGTGTAAATGGATCTTGAATTTGCTAGTGTCTCCCTGTACAGATTCGGGTTGCTGGATCATTTCTGATTGGAGTTTATTCCCTCTGCTGGAGATTCTGGTGTTTGGAATGCTTCTGATTTGGAGCTAGGAAAAGGATTGCTTCGGATCTTCAGAGAGTTGAGGTAAGGTTTGCTATTTGGCTAAGAGTTGGATGAATTGAGAATTCAAATTAGGTTTCGTGGTTTATTCCTGGATAAGGAAGTGGGATTTAGGAGCCGAATTGATCATGTGCCATCTTTGGCAATATGGGTTGTTAGGGTTTAGTTTAACTTGTCGATTTTGGGATCCTTTCTTGTAAATTCAGATTAAGGGTTAGTTCAAATACTAATCGTATGTATCAACCCTAATTTGATTTGTAGAGAAAATTTATGTTTCTATTAAAAGAATGGGTTGATTGACGTGGATATTGGATTTGGCAGCAACTTTAGCGTGCTTGCCATGAACTCCATTTGGAGACGAAATATTCGGATAGTTGAAGAGTGAACGGGTTAGGTTTATTTGGGAATTTAAACCTAAGGCCTAACCATTTTATTATGATTAATTAAATGGAAAGGGACGGATTCGGTAAATCCTAAAACGGATTAGGGATTAATTAGCCAGTTGCTATTTGTGTAATAGCTAATTAATTACATCCTTGATACAGGAGCTTGATCGGATTATTGTTTGACGGGTGGTTCTGCCTCGATTGATACGGACTTCACTCTTGGAGGCGGGTACCCTTTGACTTATCTCTTTTGATATTGTCATGTGATTATGCATAGACTGTTATAGGCAGCAGTAAGATTATACGCTATCCCTGTTTAGTATACCTGTTCTGGATACTTATTGGTTATCCCTGTTTATTATACCTGTTCTGGATACTTGTTGTTTATCCCTGAGTTATTATACCTGTTCTGGATACATGTGGTTTATCCCTGAGTTATTATGTTGTACTTCCATACAGTCTCAGGTATTGTCATATCTATATGTATGCTTAGATATCGGGATGTACCTCTTGCACTTGACCTTGAGAGATCTGTAGTTTCAGGCCAGTATACCTTGTAGGTTACCTGTATTTCCTATTGTAGGATTTCAGACTGAGACCTAGTATACTGAGGACTTGGGGAGGGAGGTATGTGTATCTATCATACACCATCCTTGCACTGTTGCATGCCGGCGATCAGCGACTCCCTTGTGGTTGAGCCTAATCGTCTTCCGGTACATGATATGCACGCACGGCCACTCATGGGTTAGTGGATACCGTAGATGTGTGCATTTGCCCTGTATTGCTCCGTTCAGCCACTATGAGGAGGGTGAGCACGGGCGTGGTAGCAGCCAGGGGTCCCTTCTCGTACTGAGCCACGAGGAGATGAGAGCGGAGCTCCCTCATATATACATGAGGTAGGGGGGTGGTCCCCCGGCCAGCATCCTGTCCACCCGGTCACTCAGGAACAGTGATGGCAGGGTGCGTACAGTTTGTCACAGCTCTACCCACGCGGACGTCGTGGACGATATCCTAACTGGGACTAGGGGGTGACACATGTCATTGCACCATGTGCATATTTGCATTGTGCATTGTTTTGCTGCACTTATTTGCTGCACTTGTTTGACATCGCATATTCTGGAGACTTGTTATCTGAGCTTATATGTCTATTGGTTTTCCTCTGGTATTTCTTACCTTCTATACAGGTTAGATGGATTCAGGTATATATCTACTTAGGTATGTTCAGTACTAGTCTTTCCCTACTGTTGCTATGAGACTGTAGTAGCTGAACTCTTATTGTTGGTATAACCTTCTATGCATATCTGTTGGGTATTCGCTGAGCTATGGACTCACCCTGTTGCCATATATGTTTATTTTCAGGTTGATGTCTGCGAGGAGATCCCGAGCCGCCAGTCCCCAGCTCCAGCGGAGCTCTTTTTGATTTTGGCATTACGTTGCTTCGGTTATGGACCCTGTAGTATTTATTATGCTTCCGCTATTTGGATTTGAACATGTATGCACGTTTTATTTGATGGTATTGTACTTTTGAGTCCTATGTTGGACTTCGATTGGTTTTGGTTTTGTTCCTGCCCCCTGGCAGCTCAGGTGAGTTCGGATTTGGTTTTTCGATAGTTATAATCATATAACTGTTGTTTCTGCTTATATCTAAGGCCTGTGGCCCTTTAAACTGCGTGGTTGTGCAAATATATATTGCGTGGATTGTTATATATATTGTGTGTGTGTAAATTGTCCGTCGGACAGGGGAGGTGCTGTCCGATTTTTCTATTGGATCAGCGGCTCCTGGGTCTCGGGGCGTGACAATTTATTTTGGTATCAGAGCTCAGGTTGTCGGATACCTTGAGTGCTTTTGGATTTACGGTGTTTATCTGGTACCAATTATTTTTGGTATTTTTGGTATCAAGCCCAGGATGCGGGATACCATCGATTCGTGAATTTTTCGGAATTTAAATCTGACACTGTACTGGTAGGTGTCGGAGCTCGGGTTTGATGTTATTCATCTGAGTACATTACGGATTTTTAAAGCCGTGATTGCGATGCGACGGCAATTTGGGGACTTGGCAGCGACAGGACTTCTCCAGGCAGCAAATAGGTAAATTAAGGTTAGCCTCTTGGTTTTGGGTTTTAATACTTGTTAATAATTTAACAGGTATGACGCGAGATGCTCATATTCCTGTACTGAGACGTGGTCGGGGACGGCCACG
Source organism: Boesenbergia rotunda (assembly GCA_024364735.1). Classification (NCBI taxonomy): domain Eukaryota; kingdom Viridiplantae; phylum Streptophyta; class Magnoliopsida; order Zingiberales; family Zingiberaceae; genus Boesenbergia; species Boesenbergia rotunda. The sequence continues at coordinate 33,370 of JAGFNQ010010620.1, read as the reverse complement.
TAAGGAGACTTTAGAGCCTTCGGCTGTAGAGCCAGCAGAGAGAGAGTCTGATAGCCGAGGTCAGACGCTGCAGGACATCCAGAGAGGTCAGGGTTCCCCGACTCAGAGGGTCCCTACTTCTTTTCCATCAGCAGTACCTACTGCCCCTCCTGCTGGGTCTACTCCGGTAGTATTTACTGTGTCAGCAGCCGTACCACTGCCGACCCATTCAGTACCTGTAGGATCTGCACCGATGTTCCCGGCAGTTCCATCAGAGACACCCATTCCGAGACAGCCTGCAGTTACCGCGGTGGTACCTGCCCCGGTTATTCCCTCTACACCATCGGAGACGCCTATACTTGCTCCGATGTACTCTACAGTTCCCCCAGCAGCACCGGGTCTATACTATCAGACTGTGCCATCAGCCGTACCGGCACCGTCATATGCTACTGCACCCCCGGCTATGACTACTGCAGCGTATCCCACTATGCCGACTACGATGCAGGCCCCGGTGCTCCCTTCAGTTCCACCGGCATTTGTTGCCCCGGGATTTCCTCCTGTGCCTGTGGTACCACCTGTGGTGTCCACTCCGGCTATGCCTGCGGCTCCTTCTATGATTCCTGCCCCAGGATGTTCCACTGTGCCCCCTACGGTACTTGCTTTTACAGAGGGTGTTAGAGATCGAGCCCGGATTCCGATATTGGCGGCGTCCGTAAAGGGCCGATTCACTTTATTCCAGGGAGGACCAGATCCAGCTGCAGCCCGAGAGTGGATCAGGACACTTGAGAGTACATTTCGTTATCTGATGTGTTCGGAATGGGAGAAGGCTGAGTTGGCTATTTATCACCTGCGAGATCAGGCATATGCTTGGTGGAATTCACAGCAGACCGTCATTGGCGAGGAGTGCGTCACCTGGGACACATTCCGGGAGGCATTTGAGGCGAGATACCTTCCAGTATCATTCCGCATGGCTAGACGACAGGATTTCATATTTCTCCAGCAGGGAGACCGATCAGTACTGGAATATGAGGCGGAGTTACCCGCCTATCAGAGTATTGCCCTCACCTAGTGGCAAACGACATGGAGAGATGTTGGTTATTAGCCAATGGTCGCGGGAGACCACTGGTTTCAGTAAGACGTTACCCTACTCGGAAACTTATGGTTAGTTTCCGTATAGTAGTTACACGATATAGGGGTTAGTATGTATGGTTAGATTTCGTTCAGCATATTACTAGCTATATGTTGTTAGTACCTGTTGTGGGTGAATAACGAAATTTGGGGACCAAATTTTTATTAGTGGGGGAGGATGTTAAATCCGACACGTTTATTCCACTCTGGAAAATTTTTCGGAAAGTTCCTAGAATGTTCTGGGCTCTTGGACGAAATTTAAGGAGTTAAATGTAATAAAACAAATAGTTACAAGGGCTAAAAAGTATATAACCTTAGACCTAGGGGTGATCTTGCAATTAGACAGAAATTAGGTGGACTAAAGTGCAAAAATGCACACTTAAAAAGCCGATTAGGGCTTTGGTCCGCCGCAGTCTTTCTTCTCTGCCCGATCGAAGGCCGACGCCGCCACCATCGCTACCTCTACTCCTCTCTTCTCCTTCGCCAAATCGCCAGCCTTCCACTAACAACCGGAGCCGACGAACCCTAGCCGGAATCGCTGCTTAAGGTCGACCGGTGAGACTCTCTCCTCTTGCTACCGACCCCAACTTGGCGCACGCGAGTCTTCGCTTGGGTTTCTCTTCACCATTTGAAGTTGACGCCGAGGAGCCCTAGCTCGCAGCGGAAGTAGCCGAATTTTTCTCCTCCTCTCCTCGCGTGTTCTAGCGGAGTCGAGCCCTGCGTTCAGGCTGGGATCCGAGGTTGGGTTTCAGTCCTTCTGTGCGCCATCTCACCGTGGGATTGGGAGCTCTCGCTGTGGAGACCTACTTGGGCTCAGATTCATCAGGTCCTGGCGAATTGGAGTTTACAGGGGTTGCAAGCACTAATCGGTATTAGAGATTGGTTAGTTTCCCTCCCTTGTTGATTGGTCACCAGATTTAGTGCAGGAAAGATTCACCGGCAGCTAGGTGAGGACTTCAAACCCATTTCCTACTGAAATGCTCTTGGATCAGTGACTGTTTTGAGCTATTGTGGGTGTAAATGGATCTTGAATTTGCTAGTGTCTCCCTGTACAGATTCGGGTTGCTGGATCGTTTCTGATTGGAGTTTATTCCCTCTGCTGGAGATTCTGGTGTTTGGAATGCTTCTGATTTGGAGCTAGGAAAAGGATTGCTTTGGATCTTCAGAGAGTTGAGGTAAGGTTTGCTATTTGGCTAAGAGTTGGATGAATTGAGAATTCAAATTAGGTTTCGTGGTTTATTCCTGGATAAGGAAGTGGGATTTAGGAGCCGAATTGATCATGTGCCATCTTTGGCAATATGGGTTGTTAGGGTTTAGTTTAACTTGTCGATTTTGGGATCCTTTCTTGTAAATTCAGATTAAGGGTTAGTTCAAATACTAATCGTATGTATCAACCCTAATTTGATTTGTAGAGAAAATTTATGTTTCTATTAAAAGAATGGGTTGATTGACGTGGATATTGGATTTGGCAGCAACTTTAGCGTGCTTGCCGTGAACTCCATTTGGAGACGAAATATTCGGATAGTTGAAGAGTGAACGGGTTAGGTTTATTTGGGAATTTAAACCTAAGGCCTAACCATTTTATTATGATTAATTAAATGGAAAGGGACGGATTCGGTAAATCCTAAAACGGATTAGGGATTAATTAGCCAGTTGCTATTTGTGTAATAGCTAATTAATTATATCCTTGATACAGGAGCTTGATCGGATTATTGTTTGACGGGTGGTTCTGCCTCGATTGATACGGACTTCACTCTTGGAGGCGGGTACCCTTTAACTTATCTCTTTTGATATTGTCATGTGATTATGCATAGACTGTTATAGGTAGCAGTAAGATTATACGCTATCCCTGTTTAGTATGCCTGTTCTGGATACTTATTGGTTATCCTTGTTTATTATACCTGTTCTGGATACTTGTTGTTTATCCCTGAGTTATTATACCTGTTCTGGATACATGTGGTTTATCCCTGAGTTATTATGTTGTACTTCCATACAGTCTCAGGTATTGTCATATCTATATGTATGCTTAGATATCGGGATGTACCTCTTGCACTTGACCTTGAGAGATCTGTAGTTTCAGGCCAGTATACCTTGTAGGTTACCTGTATTTCCTGTTGTAGGATTTCAGACTGAGACCTAGTATACTGAGGACTTGGGGAGGGAGGTATGTGTATCTATCATACACCATCCTTGCACTGTTGCATGCCGGCGATCAGTGACTCCCTTGTGGTTGAGCCTAATCGTCTTCCGGTACATGATATGCACGCACGGCCACTCATGGGTTAGTGGATACCGTAGATGTGTGCATTTGCCCTGTATTGCTCCGTTCGGCCACTATGAGGAGGGTGAGCGCGGGCGTGGTAGCAGCCAGTGGTCCCTTCTCGTACTGAGCCACGAGGAGATGAGAGCGGAGCTCCCTCATATATACATGAGGTAGGGGGGTGGTCCCCCGGCCAGCATCCTGTCCACCCGGTCACTCAGGAGCAGTGATGGCAGGGTGCGTACAGTTTGTCACAGCTCTACCCACGCGGACGTCGTGGACGATATCCTGACTGGGACTAGGGGGTGACACATGTCATTGCACCATGTGCATATTTGCATTGTGCATTGTTTTGCTGCACTTATTTGCTGCACTTGTTTGACATCGCATATTCTGGAGACTTGTTATCTGAGCTTATATGTCTATTGGTTTTCCTCTGGTATTTCTTACCCTCTATACAGGTTAGATGGATTCAGGTATATATCTACTTAGGTATGTTCAGTACTAGTCTTTCCCTACTGTTGCTATGAGACTGTAGTAGCTGAACTCTTATTGTTGGTATAACCTTCTATGCATATCTGTTGGGTATTCGCTGAGCTATGGACTCACCCCGTTGCCATATATGTTTATTTTCAGGTTGATGTCTGCGAGGAGATCCCGAGCCGCCAGTCCCCAGCTCCAGCGGAGCTCTTTTTGATTTTGGCATTACGTTGCTTCGGTTATGGACCCTGTAGTATTTATTATGCTTCCGCTATTTGGATTTGAACATGTATGCACGTTTTATTTGATGGTATTGTACTTTTAAGTCCTATGTTGGACTTCGATTGGTTTTGGTTTTGTTCCTGCCCCCTGGCAGCTCAGGTGAGTTCGGATTTGGTTTTTCGATAGTTATAATCATATAACTGTTGTTTCTGCTTATATCTGAGGCCTGTGGCCCTTTAAACTGCGTGGTTGTGCAAATATATATTGCGTGGATTGTTATATATATTGTGTGTGTGTAAATTGTCCGCCGGACAGGGGAGGTGCTGTCCGATTTTTCTATTGGATCAGCGGCTCCTGGGTCTCGGGGCGTGACAGGGCACTACCAAACTAAGTGTCCTACTCGTAAGATTCAAACGATACCACCGACGGCAACAGAGAAACGAGCTCCAAAAGCACGAAAGAACAAGAGTCGCATTCAATGCTTCAAGTGTCAGGAGTTTGTGCATTACAAAGAGGAATGCACAGATAAACGTTACAAAGATCCAGGGAAACCAACCAAAATGGGTAACTGTAATTTACATCCAAATCAACTCTTTACCTTGAATACTGATAGTTTAATTAATCTCCCTTGGTCAAATTTAGATATGGATGCATGCTTAGATAACTTAATGAAATCATGTATATTAGCAAAGTCAAAATTCAAAATGTTAAGACAAGAAAATGAGACTTTGAAAATTAAAATTGATATACAAGAAAAACTGATTAATAATTTTGCAAACTTAGAAAATCCAGAAATTTCTCCTCACTATGACATTATCTGAAGTTTTGTTTTGGCTGTTCATAGGACTAGATAGCTTAAGGACTTAACCAATTACTTGAAATTTGAAAACATAGTATTGGGAGGAGGTGAGATGATAGTACGTTGGGGAAACCAACTCTAATAAGATCAAGTCTACTTGGTCTCTTTAGACTGGTGAAACCAGCCGAAGCTACCGATCCAAGACCCAAGCTAGTTAGACCAGAAAATGACCTAATTTAATTTGAAAATGAAATTTCATTAAAAGGCTTTGTCTAGGAAAGGGTGGATGATCCCATAAGGCTACGGCCAAAGAAGGCCTAGTGCCTTGCCAAGACCTGGAAGCCAATTTCTGAAATTCAAATTCAAATTATCTTTTGTCAAATTCGAATCTAACACAAATTTCAAATAATTATAGATTATAATCTGTTTTCAAAATTTCTATTTTTCAAACTTATTCTATTTCAAAGATCACTTAATCAGTGTTCAAAATTTCTGCCTTCTAAACTTATTTTTTTTATCAAATCTGTTTTCAAAATTAAATAAATTTTTCAAAATAAATGAAAATTCCTTTTCAAAATTAATTTTTACCTTCAAACCTGTCTCACAAAGAACTTTTAAGGTTAACTGTTTGAAAATCCTAGATTGGGTGAGACAGGAAAATTAAGTTCAATTAAAATTTCTTTTATGTTGTGTTTTAATTCAGAGGATAATTCCAACATAGTCAAACCATGATTAACATGGTCAAACCTAGTCAACACTAAGGTCTTAGATAAAGTCGAACCTTGTTTGATACAGGGGGAGTTCTTCTTAATGTTTTTTTGATTTCTCAAAATCCTTATGCTTTAAAACTTATTTTCATATCAAAATAAGGCTTTCAAAAGTTGATTCAAAAACCTTAATATATTACTATCGCTTTGGAAAAATTATTATCATTTCAATTTTTTTAAACTGTGTTATTATTCCAAATTGAGTTTTCAAAAATTTATCTCCTTGAAAGTTATCATACTCAGAAGATGTTCAAAAGTGCTTCTTTTGATCTTGACAAACCCTAAAGACACAGAGGAAAGGTCCACTTCATGATCTTCAAGGACTCCTAGGATGTGTCAAATTAAGGGGGAGTCTAAGTCAAAAGAAAAACTTCAGAAAAAGTTTCTTTTTACTTATGTCTTTGTTAAACAGTTCTTTCTAATCTGACTCAAACCTTAAGACTCAAAGGAAGAGTACTTGTGGTCAACAAGCTTCCCAGGACTGAGTCAAGTTTAGGGGGAGGTCAAAATTAAAGGAATTATTTAATAACATGCTTTATTTCAAACTCTTGCAAAAATCTAATTTTTTCAAAATACTATTGTTAGAATTTGTGTGACTTATGAAATTGTTTTCGAAATAACATTTACTTAGGTTGGAAAATTTCCAGGACACTTAGGAAATGTCCTTGCAGTCAACAAGGTTTCCTAGGATGGTGTAAGACTGGAAAATGAACCAAGTTAAGTAAAAACATTGAACCTTCAAAAGTTCACACACTTTTTTAGCATATATTTTTAAGTACTATCATTTTTTTAAATTTACTTGAGTTTGAAAATTTCCAGGACACTTAGGGAAATGTCCTTGTAGCTAACAAGGTTTCCTAGGATTGTGTCAGACTGGAAAAGAAACCTGTCAAGTGAAATATTTTGTTTTCAAAAAAAAAAATCTAATACTTTTCTAAAAGTACGTATGTATTTCAAATCATAATTTATCTCAAAAGTACTTGAAAAATCTTTTTCAAAACTCTTTTTCGAATTTTTTTTTCAAATACAAAATACTTTTTTCATAATACTCTTCAAAATGGACTTAATATGGAAATTTAAGCTTTTGCTATGCTTTTAAGAGTTTACCAAGTATTTTTTATGTTTTCAAAACTCATAGCTCTGATACACAATTTCTTCTCAAAACTTCTTTCCAAAACATATTCCGTTATTGATATAAATCTAGGGGGAGAGATTGGAAAGAAGAGTGGGAATCAAAATTTTCAAATTTAAATTTTCTTTGTCTCTCTTCAAAAAGTATTTAACTTCTTTTTCAAAATGTTTTAAGTACTTACTTAACCCTTTCAAAAACATATTAAGCACTTAATTCTTTTTCAAAAACATATTCTCCCAAATCAAGTTAAATACTTACCTTTATCATTTTAAGTATTGAATAATATTTCTAAGTACTTAACAATTCTTTTCAAAAATCATTCTTTTCAAAATCATTTCTAAGTACTTAAGTATTTAACGGGTATTTTTTTTACTTAATTTTCTCAATCAAGTACTTGACACTTAATTTTCAAATTCGTCTAAAAATACTTTCTCCAAAGTTTAAAAAACTGTGTTAAGCCTGAAAATCCTTTTCTTGAAAATTTTCTAAGCGTGAAAAATTTCTTGAAAAATTTTTTTTAAAATTTTTTTGGAAACTTGGAAATTTTGCCTAAGTAAATTTTTTTTCCTTATAAAGTTGTAAATTTTTTTTAAAGCCTGAAATTTTTTCATAATGGTAAATTATCTAAGTATAAAAAGTTTTGAAAATGCTTTTACTCGATTCTTGAAAAATACTTTGTCAAAAACATAAAGCACTTAGAAAAACTCATAAATCCCTGTTAGATACCTTGTTCACCCATGCTTGTTTTTGATATATGTCAAAGGGGGAGGAAAGGTCAAAGTTAAGAGTTAAGTTAATTATTCAGGGGAGAATGAGCATGAGAAATTTTTTTCTCTCTCTCTTTTCACTGTTCAAATTACATTTGGTTTAGACTGTTACGAATTGATATGTTTTATTGGTCTTAACCTTTATGCTTAAACTGCTATCTTTTTCCTTAAACTTTGAATTGTGTTGCCATAATCAAAAAGGGGGAGATTGTTGGTGCAGGAAGCACCAGATCGAACCTTGTTTTGATATTGGCAAAGGATTTAAAGTTAAGGGTTATTTGTTGTCTAACAATGCTGCTTGAGAGTGCAGGAAACAAAGTCCTAGCGAAGGGCTGCTAGGCACCTGACGATGGGCTGTCAGGAAACCAAGTCCTGGCGAAGGGTTGCTGGGCGAAAACCAAGTCCTGGCGAAGGGCTGCTAGGCGAAAACCAAGTCCTGGCGAAGGGTTGCTGGGCGAAACTAAGTCTTGGCGAAGGGCTGCTAGGCGAAAACCAAGTCCTGGCGAAGGGCTGCTAGGCGAAAACCAAGTCCTGGCGAAGGGCTGCTAGGCAAAAACCAAGACCTAGCGAAGGGCTGCCGGGCAAAAGTCCAACTGGAGGATCCGGTTGGCACCAGGTAAATTCTCCCGAGAGGAGTAGGTGAGGACGCGTTCCCCTTGAGGGAACATTAGGCGTCGGTTCGACCTAGGGCTCCATTTTGGAGACCAAAGTCAGAACCAAGACAGCCAAGGCTGTATAATTCATTATGTTATTGGTTTATTGTGTTTTGGACTAACCCTGGATGCAGGACCAAAGGAACGTGTGTCTGCAGCTCAGAATGCCTCAAAGGAAAGAGGCGATCGCTGACCAGGGCGCCCGGAGTGTCCCGGGCGCCCCCAAGGTGAACACAAAACACAACACAACCAGAAGAACCTCGACAGTACATTCTGAGGGCGCCCCCGCTGTCCCGGGCGCCCCCATGGCAAACCAACTGAAGAGTTAAACTGCTGCCGCGTCTGCACTGCGCACCCAGGGCGCCCCCGCTGTCCCGGGCGCCCCCAGCGCACAGGGCCCCCAGCGCACAGGGCGCCCCCAACCTTACCGAGGAGAGCTCAGCGCTGCAGATAAGGTTTGACCGGGTCAACCGGGCGCCCCCAGCGTCCAGGCGCCCCAGTCAAGGCCTTATCCCGAGGATTAAGGGATAAGTCGACGATCGCGCCTCTTGTGGATCTGCTGCCACGTGGGGGGCGCCCCCGTCGACCAGGGCACCCCCAGGCACTATAAAAAGGGCCTCGACCCTCCTCTTCAGAACACTGCTTTCATTCAACGCATCCAAACGCTCTGATGACCGCGCTCTGCTCCGGAAACTTCCCGACTCAAGAACGAAGCGCCGTCAACCTCCCACTGCACCGAAACTCTATCTACACCGGGAGTTGGTAAAACAAAGTGTATATTTCTATTTATAGTAATTTTGTAATCTCACTCTGTAACCGTTTTGCACACTATAGAATTGCCCAAACTAAACGGTCAACGACCGTGGGCCTTGGAGTAGGAGTCGACCTAGGCTCCGAACCAAGTAAAACCTTGGTGTTTGCGTTGTTTGATTTTATTCCGCCGCGCACTTACTCTTTCTTTTAAATCCGAACATTTACTGATATTCACCCCCCCCTCTATCGGTCTTTCTCGATCCAACATTAGATTCTTGTTAAGGAATCAATTCTAGTCGAGGGAGCACCTCCAGGATCAGTAAACATCCCTCTGATCGTATCAAAATTCGATAGAAAGTCTGAAATTGAAGTTTTTGATACATACCCGATAGCCTCTGATATCTGATCGGTCTACAGACCGATCCATAGTTGTGCTGATTGGTCCACAGATCGATCAGTGAGCTCACAGAAGGCTCAGAACTTTCTGTTCGATTCCTGATCGATCCACAGACCGATCAGGGACCTCCTTGATCGGTCACCGGACCGATCAGGAGTTAGCCTGATCGGTCATGCAGACCGATCAAGCAATTTTGCGACAAACCACGAAAATCTTCTGTCTTGGATTTGTTCGGTCCACTGACCGATCTGGCCACGCTTCTGATTGGTCCACCGACCGATCAGAAGGTTCTCAAAAATTCACGCAAACTCTCTGTTCGCTCTCTGATCGATCGACAGACTGATTAGGGGCTTCCCTGATCGGT
>JAGFNQ010010620.1:0-23362 GCA_024364735.1 Boesenbergia rotunda | reverse complement strand
GTCATGAGCATTCAATTTCTGAAATTTTGTCCCTTGCATGCCTCTTTTACCTTCTCATATCACAGGTCATATAAGGTATTACATTATAGGTCATACCCCATGTCTATATTTCTCTTTTGCCTTCCATTTCAATTTTTAGCATCTTCTTCTTCGGAGTTTGCTGAAAGAGTACAAGCACGTTATCATTAAATAATTTACTTTTATTGGACCAATTGATGTGATATTGATTCATTCTTAGATTTTGGAAGCTGATCTGCTGCAAGTTGCAACTGTAATGGGCTATGAGAATGATATATATGTGACTGATGACATTGGAACAGCAAATGCAATTCTAGCATCAAGTTCCGAAATGAAACAAAATTCTTGGATTCGCAGTGTTGCAAAATTCCACAAGCTTCCCATATTCGTGATCAAAGTAAAGAATCTTGGCTTTAATGATTCCTTGGTTGCATTGCTAGTGCCCTTACACCTTCTTCGTTCTTATCCGCAGGAGAGTACGATGGCACAAATGGTAAAGGCAGTTAAGATGATTCTTGGGATTAGTAGTTTTGGCTCTAGACTAAACGAACCATCAAAATTCACGGACGACATAGAAGTGGAAGATGATGCACCTAAGAGAAAAACCTACCTTGGAAGAAATTGATGCTCTGGAGGTACGTAGTTGCTGCCACCAATTTACACTAACACGCATTGTGATGTTTGATACATATGGGGATGCTCATATTGTTTCAAACATTTCATTGCACTTACTTCCAATTATGTACATTGTAGGAGGTTCGTATGGCTATTGAGTACTTGTAATCCCTGGCGGAGAACCGTAGAGCTCCTTCCACAATGCTCCAAGATAATTGCTCGCCAACTTGAACTCGTGAAAGCTACCAATTAACCGCAAAGAGGTCAGGAACAGAACTGAACTCAAGGCTGCAGATCCTTCCTGTGAAGATGGATAAGAAAAGCTCATCTGCCAAGAGCAATGAACCGCATTCAAGTGAGCAACTACAAGAGGTGAATATGAATTCACTATCCGGATGGAATGTGGGTTCTAGTGTTTTTCGTCTTCCCCTTCTGCCTGATAATTAAAAAAATTCTAAAATGGTGAAACTGGTGTAGTTTGTTCTACCCCGTCTTGTACAGTATATGTATATATCAAACTGTGATGCTTGTTCTTCACAGCAATTGTAAATTTATATCATTCTTATAATGGAAAATAGCTCAGATGTTATCCATTTACGTCCCATTGGAAATGTATACTAGGAACACTTGTGGTCATTTTGATGTTGGTTGTGCATTTATTTTGAATCACAATCATGATTATTATCTCTCCATAAAGCTTTATGCAAGATTATATCAGTGCTAATACAGATAATAGGTCGGTTAACATGGGAGCGAAGAGTGAAGGCTAAAACATAACGATAGACGATACAGAAAAATCAAAAAATTTGCAAAACCACGAGATATTTCATTAATGTTTTCAGTAGAAGAAAACAGGTGAAAACTATAACACTTTCAAAACTTCATAATTGCAAGTACTTCACGGCAAACAGGTGAAACCGCAAATCATGACAACTATGTGACTTTTATTGAATAAACGAGTACTTGAATGTTCCCGCAGCATTATACAAATAACCACAAGCATTACAGATCTCTTGAACTTTTGAAGCTCTTACATCCCGGCGTGACAAGCGGACAGATCACAAAAGAGATGTCATCATAGATCACAAAAGTTTTGATCCAATAAGGAGTCACCATGGCACTTGGGCTAGCGATCTTGAAATGATGCATTCATGAGGTTAAGTGCTGAATCCATAAACTGGAGACGGCAAGTGAAAGCAAATAATCAGGACATTAACTAATTATAAAGAGCCAAAACTTGAACTCAAATAAACATAATATGTACTTGAAATGATGTATGATGATATGCTGAATAATACAGTTTTAAATTTTTGATGTCGAGCTAGAATTGGTCACTGAAGAGCAAGACAATCAGTTAGCCAACCTTTTTTACTTTGCCTGATATTTTTTTATGTAAATGTTTTTCAAGCATGATGTCTATTACAAATGGACTAAATTTTCTTATTGGCAATAAGATTCATTGGAGTCAACTTCTTTTCCTTGACTGAAAATTTCCAGGTTGAAATCAACAGTTGTGTGGATTTAAAAGTGGTGCAAGAGTCTAATATTTTAATCCCACCGTGATAGTCTGAAGTAGCCAACTAATGATAGTTACTTAAATCATATAGGCACAAAAATGTGTGACATGAAGAGCTGTAAATAGGTCAGCACATTTTTCCAATGATTCAAACCATGATTTTTCCGAGCGAAAAGGAAAAGGGTCATACAGATATGAAAAGATTGTAGGATTGTAACTCATAGGATCATATGGGAAACCTCATAAAGAAAAATAGCTTGCCCAACAATTCAGGATAGGACTTTGCAAGTATATTTTAACTTTCTAAAAACACAATTGTAATTTAAAACAAAAATAGTTTATTCAATATTGGCCAATAGAGACCATCATATTCGTATTCTGGTACTTTTGTTTTGGTCTTCTATTCTCTATAATTCACATTTCATGTTGCCTAGTGAATCTTATTTTGTGCAGTATTGTTGTACCCAGAGTCACTTGTATTTGTAAGATAACTAAAATATCTTAAATCAGCATAAAGAAAAGGATGCCCAATTTGTTCACCTTTCCAAGAGCTTGAAGTTCCCTTCCAACAGGTTCCACAAATTTAAAGTCAATATCGATAGGCCAGACCTGCATATAGTGAAAAAGTCAATATTAAAACTGCAAGAAAATTTTTAAGCTACAATCTTGAAAAGTTTAATTCACTAATCAAGGATTGTTCAAACAATCAGCCTAAACATTCAAAACATCAAATAGCTCCATATTTCAGCTTTCATCGTGAATGACTTTACAACCCTGACATTGTATGAATCAAAATAAAAGGAATCATCAGAAGAGACTGAAACATTGCAAGATATACTAATCTAGAATTTGCCTAGGATGAATATAGTATAGCTACTAGAAGGGAAAAACAAGTCAAAGAATAAAGGAATATAGTCAAGTTACTTATCCGTCAACATAAGAATTGTGATAATGATGTTGCTTGAATGAATTCCAAAGATGTACTAGACAACAAGAAAAGGCTATTCCCATTTTGATGAAGCTAAGCTTGGAATCTCCACAAAGCTCTTCAGACAGCAAACATTCTAAGATTTTCTATCAATAGCCTTGATAGATGGCTTACCTATGTATCACAAATGACTACAATAGCAAACTGACCATGATCCTGGACAAAGAAACATTTAAAATTTATTCAAAACTAAGAATAGCATTTCCACTTTTTTTTTCCTTCTTTAATTAGAAAACCTGCAGTAGATGGAATTATCAATGAACAAAATCAATGAAGATTTAAAGAACTCATCCTAGTTCCAAGATTGCAGTCATGGCTTCATTAAAAACTAGTTTTTTTTTCTTTATGAACTATATATAAAATTAAAAGCATACGTGTAGTAATGACAAATTAAACAAGGCAAAGAATACAACTTTCACAAGTGACGAATTTACAAATTGTAGTCAAAAGAAGCAAACTTAATTCGAGAGTGAATATCTCAGTTAGTACGTATGAAGAATGAACTCTTCTAATATGGCTCACGAAACAACTGGTAACACCGAAATTGACACAACTATGATAAACTATTCCAGTTGCTCGTGCATCATGAATGATTCAGTAAGCCTTATCCATACGACACAACAAAAAGAAACAAGATCAACTAAGCAAAACCTTCAATCCAAGTAATTTCACCGGGGTAGCGAGCCCCGGGACGATGCAGTCCGGCCCCGCAGCTTCCAGCCTGGCCTCCGTAGCGAACCCACCGCCTATGGGATCCGGATGCTACATAAAAGGAGCAACTTTAAGGAGCCAAATACGGGGAAAGCAAACCGATAAGGGCAAGACGGCGGGCGGAGAGGAGCACCTTCATGACGGCGAGGGCGTAGTTAGAATTGGAATTGGGTTGGACGCGGAGGACGGGATTGAGGTGGATTTTAGGGATGGGCTTCCTTCCGGTGGGGGAGGCCCTCCAGGGAACGTCCTCGGCGAGCAGCGTCTTCTTGCTGGCGACGGCGGTGACGGACGCCATGAGCTGCGAAACCGGAGTGACTAGGAGATGAGGAAGGTGGTGGAAGAGGAGGAGGAGCGGTGGATTATGAACGACGAGATGTGGTAGGAGTCTGGATTAGAAGGAAAGGGAGAGGAGGGTGGAGGTCGTTGAGGAATATGCTGCCCTTTGAAGCAGCCGCGAGACCAGATCACAATTCTTCTGGGACCAAGTAAGAAATATATTTATCACATATGAGCAAATTTCAAACTGGCCACCAAAATTTTTTTGAATTGCAAAATTATTATTGTCTTTTCGTCCTATCTACTCCTTTCTGTGATTCTATTCCAATGTTAGACTTAATACGAACCCATTTATATTCATTTAATATATCAGATTACTTAAATAAATAAATTTATTAAATTCAAACGGAAAACTAAGACAGTAAATGAACTAGGAATGGATTAGATATTCAATTTGATAACAACTTATTTATATTTATTTAATTCATTCAAGTTGAATTATAAATCAATGAAATTGAATAATTTATTAAATTAAATAAATAAATTTAAATATATATATTTGGCTTATTAATGTTGATGAATCGAATAATATTTATTAATAAAATTCTTATTAAGATACTAAATAAATAAAAATATTAAAAATAAATAAATAAATTTATATTATCAAATTTAATAATCAAACAAACAAGTTTAAAAGATAAAACTTACAAACAATTTAACAAATTTAAATTAAGAGCTCGATAATATCTAAAAAAATCAACCTCAAAATAAATTTAAATCAAGCTCAAGCTCATAAAAAATAAACTAAGCCAAGATTAAATAATAATTTTAATGATTCAGTTCATTTTAGATTCAACTTGGCTCGACTCGATTATCTTATCAAATAAACTTAAATACCACAAATCTGGACTCAACTTGGGTCATTTATAGCTCTTTGAAGATAGTAAATTAGCCATTTGGCATCAATATGACTTAAATGAATATGCATTTGATACAGGGAGGTCTGGGTCCCTCAACTACGTAGGATAAATCCTGGTCAAACGACCAACGTGGACTTCCTAGATGACATGTCGTCGTAGGAGTCTCAAGAACAGTGAACTATTCAAGATGCAGAATGGGCTAGGTTGACCAGTCAAACGACAAAGCGATGAGAAATTATTAAGATTCTCGTAAATCGGAATGTCACTCCATACAGTCGATCGGCCTGCAACTTCATACGGTCGATTGACTCAGCTCCATATGGTCGATCATCAGGTCACTCCATATGGTCGACTAGCCAGTAGCTCCATATGGTCGATCGACGTATCACATCTAACGATAGATCGATGCAAGCCATTGATCTCAATACCCTTACATGCACCCAAACATCCTCGATCAGTAGGGTCCGCCCATACATATATTGCCGATCGACTGACATGCTCCTTTTCCTAGATCACGTTAGATACCTGAGTTAGAACCTAATTAACTATCCCTCACGGGCCCCATGTTGGGATCTATAAGCATAAACATTTTAAAATCGCAGCGAAAATAATAGATCCCACGAGCGATCCATGCGAAAGAAAACTAATACAAAGTTAGATCTACAAATTCCTATCTTATAGGTATATCTTTGACGCGTGCCCTTCTCTTATCTCACTCGTCCAACGTACGTCAGATCTCTTACACGTTCAAGTGTCCGAGTCTCTATGCGTATCCACACGAACACGATCTCTCAAGCTTCGGAGAAGAATTGCTTTTATGGTGCTAGGCACAAGAAAAGATTCACAAAGCAAGAAGGAGAAGAGGAGAAGGGGTTTCAGCCAAAGGGAAGGAGGAGGAGAAAATGACAAGAAGCATCATCCAAATGATAAGAAAAACTCTTTTATACTCATCCCATGAATATGGAGAGTTTTTTTCCCTTTAGCTTCCCTCCATTAAAGCTAATAAAAATCTAATTAGAGCACATGTTTCTCATGTGACTCTTCATCCAATAAAGTGAAACTCTTTATCTTCCTCTATTATTAATTCATTAAACATTTTAATGAATTAATATCTCATTCAAATGTGGTTGAGTCTAATCTAAATGAGTCTAACTCAAATTAGATCTCAATCTCATAATCCAATTGGATTCACTTGAGTCTAACTCAATTAATTCAATTCGGATCAAATCTTAGTCAAACTAAGATTAATTAATCTCCGAAGTATCATGTCCTTAGTGTTGGAGTAATCTATGGTCCGGAGTGACGATGTGTTTTGATGTTTGACAAAGGGTTTAAGTTAGGTTCGTCCTTATATTTGGTATGTGTATGTGAGTGTGTAGGTTTGCAGGATATACATAGGCTTAGCTGGATGACTTCGGGTCCGGTGAAGGATGGCATGAGGAGACAAGTTGTGGGCTTATATGCATCCGAGGGATCGTGGACAAAGCAGGAACGATGAGCTGAGGGAAGCGCACTTCGAGGCATACGCGAAGGATGACATGAGGACGAGTCGCGGGCTCGTATGCATTCGAGGGACGAGAGGCAAAGTCGAAGAAGACTTAAAAGCAACTTGTCGAGGCTGCTAGATGAAGAGTCAACTGAGTCGTGAAGGTTCGAGTGCCGAGAGAATTACACTCGGAAAGGGAACCCTAAGTTTTAGGTTTGGGCAGTCAACTGCGGCGTGTAGCAGTCAATTGGTAGTTGACACAAAAAGATCAGTCGACTGATCTTCTGTGCAGTCGACTGGTGTCAACTGGAATTCAAATGTTGGGCTATAACGTTCGAGTTTGGGAGGACCAATTGGCACCAATTGACTGGTAACGACTAGTTCAACCACGAGCTCTATTTAAGGGAGCTTGGTTTGGCTGGCTAGGGTTGACGAAATTGGCTTTGGTTAAAGGTCAATTAGTAGTCTTTGTGCTCAGGTTTGTTGCAAGGAGATTGGCGAGGTTTCTCCACCCACAAGGAGCGACAAGAGCTAGTCGGAGGTCTTTCGGGGTATAATTCATCGACGGATAGGGATCGTCCACCTCAAGGACACGTCGTGGAGTAGGAGTCTTATCTCCGAATCACATAAACGGTTTGTATTAGCGATTATTTTCATTTGTAATTTGTATTTCCAATTGCGCACGCTAACACTTGTAGGAAGAAACGACACATTGAGGGCAACGGACTATTCACCCCCTCTAGCCGGTCCATTGATCTCCAACAAGTGGTATCAGAGCCGGAATCACTCGTATACGGACTAACTGCCAGGAGAGCAAAGAGCTAGAGGAAATGGCTGTCGAAGAAAGATTAGGAGACGATATCAATGTTCTACTACCCTGCGACCGCGAGGTTGCGGGCAAAGACTTGGTTCGACATAGATTGGGATATAATGATCGCACTCGAAGAACCATTTAAAGCTCGAAAAGATAAAAGTGGGAAAAAGCTCCGACCACGCTATTGGATTAAGAAGCAATAAACACAATCAAAGGCAAATGATAAGGTAATTTCGATTTTACTTAATGTTTTGTCTAATGATTTGATTAGCCGTGTAGGTGAATATAAAAATGCACATGAATTATGGAGCAAGATGTTGACGCTTCATGGAAACCCCTCCACTTCAAGGATTAAGGGGGAGGAGAGATCATCCTCAATACCGGAGCAAGAAGAAGCATCCACCTCCACCAAAGCAAAGTCAAAAGACCACATAATTTATTTTGGATGCAATGAAAAGGGATAGTACAAGGACAAGTGTCTATTGGGTATGAATGGCGTAAACCCTAAACCTAAGTCAATTCTTTTAAAATCTAACATGGGTTGTAGGGAAAAGAAGGAGAAAAAGCACATTAGATGTTTCATATATGGTGAGCAAGGATACTACCACACTAAATGCTCAAGGAAAGGAGAGTTCAAGAAATTGAAGCATTTGAGGAAGTGAGAGAAGAAGGAGAAGAACAAAAGCTCACATCAATGGAAAACTACAAGGGTAACGGAGGTAATTCCGAACTTTAGGTGTAATTCAAATTCCTCCATGCATGTTAAAAATAATGTTAATATTTTACCCATGCATAATTTTAGATTTAAATATCATGACCAATATAGGGTTAATATTGCAAATCAAAATCCTAGAAAATTCATGCATCATGATAAACCTAGAATTTTTAGACCTAAAGACCAAAATATTAATCCCAAGAAAGGGAGACACATGCCTAGACAAATGGGTAGGTCCAGGAATGTTCAAGGTGGACGTGTTGATTCTAAGTTTAAGAACTTAGAAAGGGAAAATCATTCTTTGAGGGCAAAGCTTGAGAAATTAGAGAAAATCCTAAATAGATTCACTATTAGATCTAAGGGGTTAGGAATGGTGTCTGGTAGCCAAAAATCCAACAATGATAGATCAAGGTTGGGATACCGATCTAAGCCCTTCAATGTTATAGAGAAGTCATATGTAAAGGTGTCATATGACCATAGCAATGGGAAGCCCAAGAATAGCAACGGAAAGCCATTTAAAGAGAAAAAGAAGAGCTTAACCAAAGACAAGGTGTTCAAGGTTAAAAAGGTTAAGTTTGTAGGCCAAAAGTCACCGAAGGTATACTGGTATGACCTCGTGATTCTAGATGAGTCACCTAGGGAGGTGGCTAATGCTATGAGCTCAAGGGGGAGCACTAGGAGTCAAGTTGAGACCCATGGTCAATAGATCTTGGGAGGATTTCTTTCGAAAGTCTAGATGGACCAAGGAGTGTGCCAAAGGATTTGGAGACGAAATTTAGTCTCAATCCTAGGGATTTGACACATTGAAATTGAGTACCATGCATGAAAATATGACATTGGGATCATATTGCATGAAAATTAATTTTTGATGTATAGATGTAATATAAACCAATATTAGGGATGCATTGTGGTTGTGTATGGGCAGATATATCAAGAAGAGGCCAAAACTATGACTTTAGGTCAAGATTCAATTAAACCTTTTAGATAATTTTGGATTTTGTATCAATCTTGTGATTGATGATAGATACATTTTTGAATATATTTTTCCCAAGTAGACACGGATACCATAAACTTCTCCACAAAATTTAGAAATTTTTAGAGATTTGTGAAATTTATGATGCATTTCTTAATTTGGGTCAGAAATGCTGAAATAGGTTAATATTAGAAGTATTAGTCGACAGTCGACTGATACTTCTGTGAGGTTGGTTTTTCGACTACTTCAATCGACTGGTAACTGTCTCAGTCGACTGATACAGGTTGAAATTATTTTCAGCAAAATCAGAAAGTGTCCAAATGAGTGTAAACTTGTGTATAATTTTATGAGGGGTTAATATACAAAGTTTATAGTCATTAGAGGTTAAAGGATCTAATAATTGGGATATTGTTGGAGCCATTTTGATTTGTGGCAAATGGGGAGAAGTGTTAGGTTTAAGTGGGAAACCAAACACGTATTTGCAAGAAATCCTAGGTCAAGGGGGAGCTTAGGTGAAGGGGGAGCATTATTTCTGTTATTGGCAAAGGGGGAACTTTGTGATAGGCTCTTAAAAAGCTTTGTAAGTCCAATATAGGAGAGCCTTGGAGAGGTTCTTAAAAGCCCTTGTTGATGAAAATCCTAACTCATTGGGGAGTTTAGGTGTGGGGATGCCTTGTGATAGAATCCATGTGTTGGTGCCGGAAGCACCAGATCGAACCTGGGTTTTGATAATGACAAAGGGTTCAAAGTTAAGTTTAAAGTTGTTCTCTAATGAATCTGTTAAGTGTGCAGGAAAGTCCTAGGTAAGCTAAGCACGAAGTCTTGACCTGCAGGGCTGAGCAATAAGTCCTGGTCGTGGACTGGGCACCGAAGACCTAACCGGGGGTTGGGCAATAAGTCTTGGTCGTAGACTGGGCACCGAAGTCCTGATCCGGAAGATCGGGCAGAAGTCTTAGCCGAGCGGGAGCTGTGGACAAAAGTAGAGACGAGTCGAGGAACGGACGTCTTGAGATTCGACAATCTCGGAGGCCGAGCAAAAGTCCAACCGGAGGAGCCGGTTAGCAAAAGGTAACTTCTCTTGAGAGGAGTAGGTGAGGACGCGTTCCCTTGAAGAGGGAACAGTAAGGCGTCGGTTCGACCTAGGGTTCAATTTGGAAGCCCAAAGTCAGAACCAAGATAGCGTAGGCTGTTATTAACACTCAATTTTATTATTACTGCTGTTCTGGAACTAACCCTGGTTGTAGGAACAAAAGGTTTGAAGTTTTACATCCCAGGCGCCTGAGAGGACTCAGACGCCCGAGAACATAGGCGCCTGTGTTGATACAGGCGCCCCAGATGGGTTACTTCCTAAGGCTGCGAAGCTGAGCTGGCAGGTCAGCATGGGAGGCGCTCGTGATCAGTCAGGTGCCCTAGATGTCTCAGGTGCCCTGGATAGGGGATAAGCGTTGGCCGAGTCTGCGGATAAGGACGTGCCCAAATCGGTGACGTGGGAGGCGCCCTACAGCAACACAGGCGCCCTGGACGCTAGTATAAAAAGGGGTTCACCCCCTGCTTCGACATAACACTTCTTCCAACTCAAGCACTCAAACGCTCAATTCATTTCCCTCCGTGCTCGAGTTCCAAGCGCCAACAACTCTTAAGATCGACGACCTGATGCTCCGGTCTTCATATTCTTTTTCGATCGTCGGTATATTTATTTCAAGTGTTCTTTTTCATTTAATTCTGTATTCATGATTCAATTCGTGTAATACTTTTCCGAAATATAGAATTGCCTAACGAAAACGGTCAAGGATTGTGGGTCTTGAAGTAGGAGCCGTTACATACTCTCAACCAAGTAAAAAGAAAAAGAGTTAGCATTGCTTTAATTATTCTACTATGCAATATTCTATCGTATCTGAAATTTTATCGATATTCACCCCTCCTCTATCGATTCTAAATGATCCCACACTATGCATGTTTGCATTGCATGATTGCATATGCATTGACGGTATAAATCCAAGATGAAGCCTTGACAACGTAAGTCCAAAATGTTTTTAGCATTGTATTTGCTATCTATGATTCAGAGTGATCATGTATTTTGATGTTTGGGAAAAGAGTTTATGTTAGGTTCACCCTCGTATTTGATATATGTACGTGAGTGTGCAAGTTTGCAGGATACACATAGGCATAGTTGGACGACTTCGGGTCCGATAAAGGATGGTATGAGGAGACAGGTCATTGGCTAGTATGCATCCGAGGGATCATTGACAAAGCAAGAAAGATCAGCTGAGGGAAGCGCACTTCGAGGCATACGTGAAAGATAGCATGAGGACGAGCCGCGGGCTCGTATGCATCCGAGAGACGAGAGCTAAAGTCGAAGAATGCTTGAATGCAATAGGTCGAGGTTGCTAGGTGAAGAGTCAGCTGAGTCGTGAGGGTCAGAGTGCTGAGAGAATTGTACCCGGAAAGGGAACCCCTAGGTTTAGGGTTTGGGCAGTCGACTGCGGCGTGTAGCAGTCGACTGGTAGTTGGCACAGAAAGATCAATCGACTGATCTTCTGTGAAGTTGACTGGTGTCAGCTGAAATTCGAACGTTGGATTATAACGTTCGAGTTCAAGTGGACCAGTCAACTGGTGTTGACACCAATCGACTGGTAATGACTAATTCAGTCACAAGATCTATTTAAGGGAGCTCGATTTGGCTGGCTAGGGTTGACAAAATTGGTTTTGGTTAAAGATTAATTAGTAGTCTTTGTGCTCAGGATTGTTGCAATGATTGTGGCAAGGTTTCTCCACCCACAATGAGCGACAAGAGCTAGCCGGAGGTCTTTCGGGGTCTAATCTACCGACGGATAGGGATCATCCACCTCAAGGACACGCTATAGAGTAGGAGTCTTTGTTAGATCGAGAGAAACGATAGAGGGGGGGTGAATATCGTAAATCGTTTTCGGATTAAAGTTAAGAGCATACGCAGCGGAAAATCAAATCACAACAAAAAGAACGCAAGTAGTTTTACTTGGTTCGGAGTCGAGGTCGGCTCCTACTCCAAGGCCTACGGTTGTTGACCATTTACTGCGGGCAATTCTATATGCGCAAAACAGTTTACAGAAAAATGTTACAAGAGTAGTACAGTAAACTTAAAAATAGCTCTTCGTTACCGACGTCCGGTGTGGATTGTATTTTTGGAGCAGAGGGACGTCGTCGGCGCTTGTATCTCGAGTTGGGAGGTTTCTGGAGCAGAGCGCTGGAGCAGAAGAGCGAAAGTGCGTTGGAAGAAGTTGTTGTACGAAGCCTTGGGGTCGAGGGGCTTTTTATAGCCTCCCGGGGCGCCCTGAACGTTGGGGGCGCCCCCCCACGTGTCACCCGATCCGAGCAAATCTCGGTCAGCCCTTTTCCCACTCGAATAGGGCTGAGAGTTGACTGTGGGGGCGCCCGGGATGCTGGGGGCGCCCTGGTTGACCCTTTCCGCGGGCTTCTCGGTTGGATAACCTTTATCCACTTCGTTGGCTTGAGCTCGGGGCGCCCTGGGCATTGGGGGCGACCGGGAGCACGGGGGCGCCCGAGAGCATGGGGGCGCCCCGCCCAGTAAGCTTCCGAAGCGTACTCTTGCTTAACTTGTTTTGCCTTGACCTTGGGGGCGCCCGGGACACTGGAGGAGCCCTACTCAGCTGTTGCCTCTCTCCTTTGAGGCGTTCTGAGCTGCAGACACTCATTCCTTCGGTCCTGCATCCAGGGTTAGTCCAAAACAACATAAAGCAATCAAGTATTAGTTTTATACAGCCTTAGCTGTCTTGGTTCTGACTTTGGGTCTCCATTATGGAGCCCTAGGTTGAGCCGACGCCTACTGTTCCCTCGACGGGGAACGCGTCCTCACCTACTCCTCTCAGGAGAATTTACCTGTTGCCAACCGGCTCCTCCGGTTGGACTTTTGCCTAGCGGTCCTTTGCCAGGTCTTGGATACCAGGCTGTCCTTCGCCCGGTGCCTAGCAGTCCTTCGCCAGGTCTTCGGATCCTGGCAATCCTTCGCCAGGTGCCTAGCGGTCCTTTGCTAGGTCTTCGTATCTTGGCAGTCCTTCGCCAGGTGCCTAGCAGTCCTTCGCTAGGGCTTCATATCTTGGCAGTCCTTCGCCAGGTGCCTAGCAGTCCTTTGCTAGGGATTCGGTTCCAAGCAGTCCTTCGCCTGGTGCCTAGCAGTCCTTCGCCAGGTCTTTGTTTCCTGGCAGTCCTTCGCCAGGTGCCTAGCAGCCCTTCGCCAGGTGCCTAGCAGCCCTTCGCTAGGACTTTGTTTCCTGGTAGTCCTTCGCCAGGTGCCTAGCAGCCCTTCGCTAGGACTTTTCCTGCACACTTGAGTAACATTGTTAGATCACCAATAATACTTAACTTTGAACCCTTTGCTAATATCAAAACAAGGTTCGATATGGTGCTTCCTGCACCAACAGTCTTATCTCCGAACCACGTAGATGGTTTGTGTTAGCGATTATTTTCATTTGTAGTTTGTATTTCCGCTTGCGTACGCTAACACATATAGGAAAAAATGACACATTAGGGGCAACGAGCTATTCACCCCCTCTAGTCAGTCCATCTATCTCCAACACTTAGTGTGTGATCCAATAGGTTCTCGTAACGTTGACAATGTATCCAAACAATTTTAGACACATAAGCAATGAGCGACATCTAACAATGCATCATTGTTACCCAAGTGACGAGAAAGTCGAGATTCGACTTAACCTTCGTGACTATAATCTATCCTTGATATCTAGATTGACTAATGAGGTATAGACCTTGTTATCCTCGATCAATATTTGTGTTTCTTGATCCCCGAGTAGACTCATTCAAACAAATGAGCTCAATATCTCATATGAACTTATTTAAGCATGATCATGTATTTTAATAGTCCTACTCGATCAAGGGGTCTACAGATATCACTCCAGTCATATGGGAGAGATAAATCACATCTGCATCACTCACATCCCTCCGCATAAGTCATTATATACTCAGCGATCGCCTTTATAGTTCATCATGTTATGGGTAACGTTTGAAGATACCAAAGTATATAACTCCTTATGTAGGAATTGTAGTGACTTCAGGTCTAAGGACTATACATACTAATAGTTACATGAAAATGTTTATGACACTCATATGATAATCTATGAATCTTTCTCATGGTGGGTCAATTCAGTACACATTCTCTAATATATACTCAGGTGTTAACTTGATATCATGCATCCATGACTTGTGAGCTCATGTCACACCCCAAGACCAATAGTGCCATGATCCAATATCAAATCGGACAGCATCTTCCCTGTCCGGCGGACAATTTACATATACACACAAACACCCACGCAGTATAATTGGCCTCAAGCCTCAAAACAAATATATATAATATGAAAATAATGACATCGCAATACGAAACATTTTAAAAACTCACCTGAGCTGCCCCCAGGGCAGGCGCGTAGCAAAACCACATCACAAAGTCCAACAAATGACTCAAAATACAATACCGCACGAATAAATCAAATACAAGTCCACGGTATCATAATGAATACAAAATATAGACTAAGCTATAGAAACGACACAAAACACAGCGGAAGCACCCATCCAAAAGGAGTAGGGACCCGAGACTGACAACTAGGCTCCTCCGGCGAGCTATCAACCTGAAAACAAAAGCATTGTGACGGATGGTGAGTCCAAGTGGACTCCGCGGGTATATAGAAAGATATGCATGACTCAACAGAAATAACTGAAATAGCTATACGGAAACAACAGGATACAGTCTCAATAGGAATATCAGAATATGTATAACTAAAAGTAACAAAGGACTGTACATACCAGAAATCAGTCTATCATTATCATAATAGGATTCGTATTATACGAGCAAGTGCAGAGTCATCAAACCACACAAAAGTATATTCTGTATGTGCATGTCAAACAAGTACAGCAAATAAATGCAGCAAACGTAATCAAATGCACAAATTCATCATATGTACATGATGCAATGTCATGGTCACCCCGTAACACCAGTCAAGCCACCAAGACATGCGATAATGTGTCAACTGAGTAGGTAGAGTTGTGACAATGCCCACACTTTGCCATCATTGCTCCTGAGTGACCGAGTGGACAGGATACTGGTGGAGTAAACACTCCGCCCCATGTATATATGGGGGAGATATCTCTCTCATCTTCTCTGGTATATGGGAAGAGAATGGATCCCTGCCTGCTACCACGCTCCGAAACCACTACCCATGAGTGGTCGAACGAAGGAGTACAGAGCAAATGCACACACCTAACGGTATCCACGAACCCATGAGTGACCGTATGTGCATATTATGTGCCGGAAGACGATAGACTCAACCACAAGGGAATCACAGATCATCGGCATGCAACAGTGCAGGTATGGTGCATGTCTCTAACACATGTAACCCCTACCAGGTCATCGACACATAACTCCATATATCATGAATAGGTCGTAAACATGTATCATAACTCAATCATCGTATATGCAGATACACGTGCAAGTATGACTAAAACCAATCAATGCAACCATACAATGGTGAGCTATGTTATATCTACATACTCATGCTCATACCAATGCTATACAGAATTAGATAACAAAAACACAAGACTGTATAGAAAGGAAATTTAGATCATATCCAAGGTCAAGCATAAGTATCAAGCAGGATAGCAAAACGATAGCAGATAAAGGTAAATATCAACTTACTGCAATAATAACAAAATAGTCATGCATAGAAGATAAAGTGGAGCTACTGATACAAGCAAGAAGTACGCACCCAGTCCAGAAGTCCAAAAGCAATCAGTGTCCCGTATCAACGGACACAATTTTTAGCTATCATAACATGTTATCCATTAGCTAAACGAGCTATCTCAATAAATTAGGATTATCCCTAATTTACCTCATTCATTTAATAAATCCCAATTAAATGTTTACAACTAATTAAGGCGATGTATTAGGGTTAGTCTACGTTTAACCCAAGTGGTCAAAGTAGTCACGCATGACACTACAAGATCCAACCCAACCAAGGAATCAAAAGAGACATCTATTCCATATCAACCATCGCTAATCAAAGCACCACTCGTATCAACGCTAGGTTCCCATTCTAAACCCCATGGCTTCCCACATGTGAAGCTCTCAGTCAGGGAACACCATGAACAGGACCACCTATACATACCAAATACTACAAGCTCTCAGTCAGGGAACACCATGAACAAGACCACCTATACATACCAAATACAACAAACTCCTCCGATAAATTGGATTCAAAATAAAACAAACAACTCCATTACAATAGAGTTCATTCAAGAATTAAATCAGTATCCAACCACATGCCTCGTGACAAGGGATGGAGAAACAAGAACCAAAACTCACCCTACATTGGCCAAACTGAAATCACGATCAACACACAGCATGCAAACATTACTCAACAACCCAGCTCCAAAATCGAGCTATCTCCTAACCTACAGTTTACGACAGCAACCTCAAAAGAACCGAATAGATCCCAGTTTCAATTCGAAACAAAGAAAAACAAACTGATCTACAACAATGAAGCTAGGCAACTATCCCAATTGCATATCTCCAGATCTATGACTCAAAGCTAACCAAAATCAAGAGCATACCTTGCCTGAATTGCGCCGGCACTGCCCTGTCCAGTTTTCGGCAAGATCAGATATTGATGAGAAGTATCAACAAGCCCTAGATCCAGGTCTGAACTCCATCATACATCCAATCCACAAGAAAATCTAGAGAAGAGTTGCGGTTTGGGAAGAATTAGCGCTCGGCATGGATCAACCATAGCTTGCGGCAATCAAGGTAAAGGCACTCAAACCCCAACCTCAAGCCTGACCTCGCTGTGATCAGAGGTGTGTGCCAGAGAAGAAGAGCTGCAGTCGTTGGCTCAACTCGCAACGTCTCCTCTCCGCTCGGATCGTCTACTCTAGGTCAAGAACGGGAAGGAGATCTCGAAGCGTGCGTGGGGAGGAGAAGAGAAAGAAGGTCGGCGTCGACGGGAAATGCAACTAGGGCAGAGTCGATCGGCGTCTGGCTCGATCGCAAGGAGGAGGAAGAAATGGGGCGTCGGGCGCTTTCGGCTGCGGGGCGAAAGCAGAAAGGGGAAGAGAAGTGTTAATGGTGTTTTTGCAATCCACCCCCTCACCCTTTGGATATCTTCACTTCATCCTCCAAGCTTTGGATTTTACTCATTTAGATCCATCAGTTTTAGTTCTCAATCATCGTAACCCCTTTTAGATTTATATTTAGACAATTACACCTTCTTAAACTTCCTCTAAGGGTTCGAAACCCTAGGACCTTTTCCGAATTTTTTTCGGAGCGGAATAAAAGTGTCGGATTTAACAGCTCAAGTTATTAATTGACCTACATGCTAGTCTCCATGTATTAATATTGTCCCTGAATATTAATGCTTGACTAGGAATAATTTAGTGTAGTGTTCTCTATATCTTCTCACTATCGATTCAACCAATCGATATGATGTAAATAAGAACCTACTACTCAAGGACATTATTATACTTAGTTATTTGACACAAATATAAAGTAAGTATAATAACCAAATTTGTCTTTATTAATAATAGAATATGATACAAAAGTCCCTAGTCAATCATCACATAATTAGTTCTAGAGCTCCTACTAACAATCTCCCACTAATACTAGTGTCAATCACTGTAATATCTAATACCCAACATGCTTCCACTATACCACAGCCTTGGTAAAGGATCCGCGATGTTAGCATCAGTGGGTACTCTGAATATCCTCACATCTCCTCTATCGATGATCTCTCGAATGAGATGGAAGCGACGTAGTATGTGTTTGGTTCGCTGATGAAAGCGAGGTTCCTTAACCTGTGCAATAGCCTCATTGTTGTCACAATAGAGATCTAACGGGTCTGTTATACTAGGAACCACACTAAGCTCTGCAATGAACTTCCGGATCCAAACAGCCTCCTTTGCTGCATCAAACGCAGCAATATACTCGGCCTCTATTGTAGAATCTGCGACTGTGTCGTGCTTCAAACTCTTCCAGCTCACAGCGCCACCATTAAAGTAAAATACATACCTTGACTGCGATCTGAAATCATCCCTTTCGGATTGGAAGCTTGTATCACTATAACCCTTTACAGCTAGCTCCTCATCGCCTCCAAATATCAAGAAATATTCTTTCGTCCTTTGTAAATACTTAAGAATATTCTTGACAGTTGTCCAGTGACATTCACCTGGATCTGACCGGTATCTATTCGTCATGCTCAAAGCCTACGAGACATCTAGACGAGTACAAAACATGACGTATATGATAGACCCTATAGTGAATGCATAAAGAATTTGATCCATATAATCTCTCTTCTCCTTAGAAGAGGGACATTGAGTCTTCAAAAGACCCACACCATGTGACATTGGCAAAAAATCTTTGGAATTCTACATGACAAAACGATTTAGCACCTTATCTATATATGTACTCTGACTTAAGCCAAACAATCTCTTAGATCTATCTATATAGATCTTGAAGCCTAGGATATAGGCTATTTCACCTAAGTCTTTCATTAAGAAACAATTCCCTAGCCACGTCTTCACAGACTGTAGTGAAGGGATATCATTTCCAATGAGGAGTATGTCATCAACATATAAGATCAGGAAGATAACTATGCTCCCACTAACTCTCTTGTAGATACCTAGGGTTCATCTTCATTCTTTATGATACCAAACGCTTTGATTACATCATCGAATCGAAGATTCCAGCTTCGAGAAGCTTGCTTTAGCCCATAAATGGACCTTTGCAACTTACATATCTATCCAACATACTCTGGATCTACAAAACTCTCAGGTTGTGTCATGTACACATCGTCGAGTAGATTCCTATTCAGGAATGTGATTTTGGCATCCATCTGTCAAATCTCGTAATCATGGTAAGCTGCAATAGCAAGCATGATCCGAATAGACTTAAGCATCGCAACTAATGAAAATGTTTCATCATAGTCAATACTATGAATCCGCTTGAAACCTTTAGCTACTAATCGCCCTTTATAGTGCATAAGATCATCCATGCCAGTTTTTCTCTTAAAGACCCACTTACATCCAATGGGTTTAATCCCTGCAGGTGGATCAATCAAAGTTCATACTTGGTTAGTGTATATGGATTCTATTTCGAACCTCATGGCCTCTAGTCATTTCTCAAAATCTGAGTTCATCATAGTTTCTTGATAGGATGTAGACTCGTTCAACTCAACAAGCATAACGTCATCATGGTCAGACAAGAGAAATGAGTATCTCTCAGGCTGACGACGTATTATATCAGATCTGTGAAGAAGTTGGTCTACTTGGACAAGTTGTTGCTCCACAATTTTTTGTGCAACAATCTCATAATCCACACACTATCTACATCTTGAACTTCTTCAAGATGGATTTTACTCCCACTATTTCTTCTAGAAATAAACTCTCTCTAGAAAAATATCATTTCTAGCGACAAACACTTTGCATAGTGTGGAATTGTAGAAATAATATCTCTTCGTTTCCTTGGGATATCCTACAAAATAACACTTATCAAATTTGGATCCTAGTGTATCTGAGACATGACGTTAAACATAAGCCTCACAATCCCAAATCTTCATAAAAGACATCATTGGACTCTTAAAAGACCATATCGTATATGGTGTTTCTATGACGGCTTTTGATGAAGCTCGATTAAGTGTGAAAAGAGTCGTCTCTAGAGCGAATCCCAGAAGGAATATCTGTCTGACTCATCATCGATCGTATCATATCTAATGGAGTACGATTTCTCTGCTCGGACACACCATTCCACTATAGCGTTCCAGGTAGAGTGTGTTGGGATATGATCCCACACTCAGCTAGATGGTCACGAAACTCTTGGCTAAGGTATTCACCACCTCAATCTGATCGAAGCATCTTAATACTCTTGCCAAGTTGGTTTTGTACTTCACTCTTGAATTCTTTGAACTTTTCAAAGGATTCCGACTTGTGTTGCATGAAATACACATAGCCGTATCTATTGACATCATCAGTGAAAATGAAAGTGATGAAGTACTGATATACTCCTTTAGCTTCGACATTGAAAGGACTACATACATCAGTATGTATAAGTCCTAACAAGTCTGTCACTCTTTCGCCATGTCCACTAAATGAAGTCTTGGTCATCTTGCCTAGAAGACAAGATTCATATGTCTCATATGATTCAAAATCAAACGAGTCTAGTAATTCATCCTTATGGAACTGGGATATGCGACTCTCATTTATATAACCCAAGTGACAATACCAAAGATATGTTTGGTTCAAATAATTTGGTTTAAACCGTTTGATATTTATGTTATAGATTGAGTTCTCTAAATCTAGAACATAGAATCCATTTATAAGTGGTCCACTACAATAGAACATGTCATTTAACATTATAGAACAACATTTGTCCTTTATGATAAATGAAAAGTCTTTCTTGTCCAAATAAGATTACAGAATATGTTCTTAGTCAGTGCAGGTATATAAAAGCACTCCTCTAGTTCTAAGATAAGCTCAGTGGGCAAAGACAAGAAATATGTTCTTACAGCTATAACAACAACTTTTGCGCTATTGTCTACTCATAGGTCCACTTTGCCCTTTGTCAACGATATAGCTTTTTGAAGGCTCTGCATATTAGTACAAATGTGAGATGCGCAACCGGTATCTAATACCTAAGAAGAAGAAATAGATAAATTGACTTCTATAACAAAAATACCTGAGTTTGAAGTCTCACTTCTTTTCTTCTTTACTTCCTCCAGGTAGAGTTTACAGTTCCTCTTCCAATGTCCGGTCTCACCACAATGGAAGCAAGTCCCTTCCTTAGGCACCCCCGCCTTTGGCCTTCAGTGCAGTAGAGTTGGCCTTGCCTTTGGCTTTGGTCTTATCCTTACCGTTAGACTTCCATTTGCTTTTGCCCTTCTGTACCATCAGTACATTACTGGTCTTGGTTTCTTAAGATTGGGTTCAACGGTTCTCAAGATGCTGAGCATCTCAGGCAAAGGCTTGTTAATTTCGTTCATGTAATAGTTCATGACAAATTAATTGTACCATTCCGGAAATGATTACAGGATAAGGTCTGTTCTCAATTCTTGGCCCAGTGGAAATCCTAGTCTTGCAAAGTTCTCGACATACTCAATCATCTTGAGTACATGAATATGTCAATCATCTTGAGTACGTGAGTTCCTACAGGAGTTCCTTCTTGCATCTTGCATACAAATAGGGCCTTAGACACCTTAAACCGCTCGTGCCTAGCTTGCCCTTGATATAATTGTTTTAGGTGTTCAACCATATCATGTACATTTATGTTCTCATTTTGTTTCTGAAGCTCAGAGTTCATGGTGGCAAGCATGAAGCATGAGACATCGAATACATCATCCTGCTTCTTATAAGAATTTTTTTCCGCGCGAGTGGCGGTAGTGGTGGGTGCTTCTGGAAGAGGTTACTCTAGGACGTACAGTTTTCGTTCTTGTTTGAGGACAATCTTCAAGTTTCTGTACTAGTCCAGGAAATTAGCTTCGTTGAGCTCGTCCTTCTCAAGGACAGATCATAGAGAAAGAGTATTTGACGTGTTAGACGACATGGTGATCTACAACAGTAAAACATGTAGAAATAAGTATCATATCTAGATCATTTAATTATACCTTCAATTAAATGATACTCCTACTAAATCGTATAGCTTTGGTAGGGGCTAGTCACGAATGTAGGCAAACTCAATTTGCCCACACTACTAGCTCCAAACCAAATAGTGACCACATTCATGTGAGACAAGATTCATATTATACCTCATCTTGAGTTAGCATTGGCTAATCGCCCAAAACTTAGTATAATTAGGTAGACAATATTTTACCAATTACATCTTATACAACTCTTTGGAAATAAAGGATCAAGATCCACATTACACATCATCTTGAGTAAGCTTTTGCTAATCGCCCAAGATTTAGTATAATTGTTCTCTTACCTAACTTTCCCAACTTTTGGGATATGCCTCTAAGTTTCTCAATCCAATTGAGGAAGCTTAGTTAAGTTTCAGCCAAAGTTCGATAGCAGAACATCACAATTGTCATCTCCCACTCTACCAAGATAAAATGTGTCACTTTGCTTTAGCAAACCCAATAACAAATGATCGAGGTAGTTTATGAGTACCAAACTTTGGTAGGCATATCGAGTTGACTTAATTAAGATAAGTGTTTATCTAATCATGCATCATATATACACATTGCATATATCAATACATAAGCAGTAAAATGTGACACGGTTATGGCCCGTATACTACGATCTTCTCAAGCCAATGAAAAAATCGATGGTCAACCTAGGGATAACATTTTCTCCAAGTGCATCCTTCGGTCGTCATGTGTCGTTGGCATCGTTCTTATAACTTCATCCTTCAATGGATATTCTAATCCTCATTTTGTACATTACAAATTAGGAAAACTTTAGTTACATTCGAGTCTAAATCTATTTTACAACTAGAAAAATAGAGATAAGGCACGACACGCAGACCGTATTATGAATTACATTACGACATCCACATACACATACATCCAATCACATTGGGGTTAACGTCATAACCATGCACCATGTCATCAATCACATATACTAGATTAAGGACATCAATTTTTATTATGATTGTAAAAAATGGTCATGAGCCAAAACTAAAGGTTATAAAATTTGTTGAGTATAATCGGACCACAGTATGCTTTCATATTTCGTATGATGATGCTATGGACTTTTAGTTTGATCAACACACACTTTTGTATCTCGACAAATACTCATATATTATACAATCCATAACAAAATTATGTCCTACTTCTATACCACATATAAATGTTTTTCTAAACTTTGTACGATCCTTCGCAAGTGGCTCTGATACCACTGTTAGGATCTATAAGCATAAACATTTCAAAATCGGAGCAGAAATAATACATCTCACGAGCGATTCATGCGAAAGAAAACTCATATAAAGTTAGATCTATAAATTCCTATTGTATAGGTATACCTTTGACGCGTGCCCTTCGATTATCCCGCTCATCTAAGGTACACCGGATCTCTTACACGTTCAAGTGTCTGTGTCTCTATGCGTATCCACACGAACACGATCTCTCAAGCTTCGGAGAAGAATCACCTTTGTGGTGCTAAGCACAAGAAGAGATTCACAAAGCAGGAAGGAGAAGAGGAGAAGGGGTTTTGGCCAAAGGGAAGGAGGAGAAAATGACAAGAAATATCATCCAAATGACAAGAAAAACTCTTTTATACTCATCACATGAATATGAAAAGTTTTTGTCTCTTTAGCTTCCCTCCATTAAATCCAATAAAACTCAATT